>ML104961.1:21648-49259 GCA_003697995.1 Taxidea taxus jeffersonii | reverse complement strand
TAGCACTCCCCAGGGTTGGCTCCTCCTTCATCCACTTCAGACCCTCTGGGCTCCCAGCTTCCTTGGCTAAGGAACAGCACCAGAGGAGACAACAATTGTGATCTTCCCCAACAGTTTCTGCGTGTCCTTTCCTCACTGAGATTCCCCATGCTGGAAGAGGGAGGGCAACCAACTACTCCAGTGGGCTCCCTGGAGAGTTAGGCTGTGGCCCTTGCCCAGCTCCTGACACCCCAAGATGCCCATTTGCTACCCCCAGATCCTTAAGCATGCTGGGGTCCACAGCCCAGGTCCTCACTTGGACCCCAGTTAATGGTTACCTCTGATACCTCTCACCACAAGCCTGGAAGGAAGGGACTGTGATGCTTATTCTACAGATAAAATAGAGGCCCAGAGAGGTTAAGTATCAAGTCCAAGCTCACACAGCCACAATGTGGACAGGGCCAGAATTCAAGCTCAGGGTTGACCTCAATGACCCTGTGATCTCCTGGCCTTGCTTCCTACATGGAGTTCAGATCAACTGCCAGGAAGGCTGCTGTTTGCCAGACTCTAGACAAGGCCTAAAACGGGAACAAAGGGATAAGGACCATTTTGGGAAAAAAGCCCAGGGGAAAAGAGCTGGAAATCCAGCTGCTAGGCAGCCTATTTTCCAGGACTGAGGGCTGCTCCGATGCATGAGAGGTGGGGTAGGAGTACCCCCAGGGGTTCACACCCAGACGTGTCCCTCTGGGTTTGTTCCAGAGGAAGATCTTGCTGCCCTTGCTTGGAGCAACCATGAATGTGCTCAGGAAGAATATAAACGAGAACTTTCTAGAAAAGATGGGTTTCCACTGTTACCCTTTAACCAGAGCCTATAGGTCCACTCCTGTAAGTGGTTATAAACCTGACCAAAAGGACAGGAGAATTTCAGGAATCTTTATCTGAAAGTAGCCATCAAATTCCAGCCCCTGGCAAGCAGCAAAAAAATTCACTTCCACTACAGTGATTTCTGAAGCTGCCATTTTCCTCTTCCTTTTGTCTGGGATGTCCTTTCCCAGCCTTCTTTATCTGGAGAACTCCCAGACCTTCTCCAAGACCCAGCTCAAATGTCACCTCCTCTGAGACATCAACCTGGACCCTCCCAGGAACATGGTGAGTGCCTCCTTTGAGAATGCAGATACTTTTTGGAAATGTGTGCTGGGTTGTCAGTTTACTTATCCATCATCCTCAGTTGCAGCACAGTGCTTGGAAAACAGTAGGTGCTCAATAAATGCAGATGGGACAAATATATTCATGAAAAGAAGACCATTTAACTTAATTTATTGAAGTTGAAGAGAAGTCATATGTTAGGTCTTTGCACCAGCCTGTTATGGCTCATCTCATCTGCAGATTATTGATAGTGGCCTTAGAACAAGAAACAGCCACTGCCAAGGCCTCCCCTTGCTCCAGAGGCCTGGATGGAGGCTGGGAGATTTGGTCCTGGTAGCCTTGTCTTTACTTCCCTCTTGTGGCCAAAAATTACTGCTGCATCTGAAAAAGCCAGACCTCTCACTGAAACCAGAGAGAGAGAGGTATTTTTGCCTGTTGGAGGAGGGTTTCTTAGGGTTCCCTGACTTACTCTGATCTGGTTCCACATTTCCTAGATGTATCTGTGACCCTTCTCCAGTGCCTTGAAAATACATTAAAATGATGGTAGATAGATAACCAGCAGAGCCTGACTGGCCTCAAAGTAAGCATCTAAGAGACTCTAAGTATCTATCAGCTTTGGCTTAAAAATGGGCTGGGTGCTTGGCTGTGAAAAAGAAGGATATGACAAAGTGTGTGGTAGATTTCTCCCCTCAAATACCTCACAGTCTATTTGTAACACCTTGGCCAGAAGTTCGTGATGACGCCGTATGACACTGTATACTAACAGAGAATCACAAAAATGTCTGTCAACCTAACAGCCTAGTTTGGGAATCAGGCAGAGCTGGAAGTCCATCCTGGCCCTACAATTTACTGCCTAGGTGACCTTGAACAAGTTACTTTGTCACTCTGGACCTTCCTCCATCTGCAAAATGGACTTGCTAAGAGAGTTCCTCCTTCATGGAGTCATGATGATTTAGTGAGATGTGTGTGTCCAAACCTCAGCCTGGTGCCCAGCCCAGAGAAATTCCCATAAATGTTAGAAATTATTGGTTTAAGTAAGACTTTTAATTGTCTAGTGCAGATAAAGAATAAGATGGGATGTAATAAAGAACAGGACAAATACATCCCTAGTCACGGCCTTCCTGAGGCAGATCTCAGGTTTTTTTTATTCTTAGAGCTCATTCCAATATGGTATTTATTACTATGATAGTGTATCACAGGCAAGATGACCCACAGGGCTGCCTTGTTTAAGGCTGCATGGAAGAGGCAGACTACCAGCTGGCTCTAGCCAGAGTCAGCTTGTTTCAATTTCTCCCTCCTTCACCCATGGCAGGCATCACTAATCAATCACTTTCCCTCCTAAACCCATGGCAGACATCATTCCTATGACATGGCAGATATCACCAATCAGCTATGGCCCTCTTTCACATAGAGCAATCATATCATCTCGGATTTCTCAGTATAGGGCTCCAGGCAATTAACAACAATTAAGCAGAATGGGGAAATGGCATACAATCTAGTTTCCCTTTTTGTGTCTTGACACATGGGTGGTTAAAGATGTATAGAGGAATGGGATGGACATCTTAGCCAGAGGGAGTAAAGCAAGCTGAAATATGAGTGAGAAGGCAGATGTGCCAGGAAAAGGAAGTTAGTTAGAAAGGGGCTGTTTTGTGGAGCCCCTTAGCCCATAAAGTGGGCAAGGGGAAGGTCACTGGGCAGGTGAATATGTGATAGCAGTAGTTTCAGGGCAAGATCTCATCGGTGACTCAGCTAGTGCCCGGTCACTAAAAAGGGGTCTGAGCCCTGAGGAGGCGTGCAGAGGGCTGGAACTCAGGACAAGGTGCAGAGAGAGATAAAGGCCAGGCATGCTCAGAAGGAAGCTCTGGTGGGCTTGGTGAGTCCAGGCACATCAGGAATAAAGGAAGTGGTGCCAGCAAATCTGTTTTCCTGGCCTTGAGCTCCGCAGGCCAGGAGAATAATGACACCTCCAGCAGGAAAGGGGGCTGGGGCTCCGAGGAGAGGATGTGCTTTGTTTCAGGCACTGGAGGTGCCTTTGGGACATCCAGTGGCAATTTCCTGTGGGCAGCTGGAAATGGGAGATTGGAACCAGAGCTAGAGTTGCAAATATTAGAGAGGAAGAGAGGAAAAGGTTAATGCTTTACAGAGCCAGCCTCTCTTTTACTCAAAGCAGTTTGGGTAGGAAAAGAGAGCATGCATTCAGGAAAAAGATGAACTGGGTGAAGGTCACGGCTTAATTAAGAGGCATTCTCTGCAATCCGGTTATTCCAAAAGATACTACATATCTGGGTCAAGTGTCCTTTTCACAATATCACCTAAAATGAGTAGGGAAAAAAATGTGTTTTTGGTAATAGGGAACAGTAAGTCTCATGCACAGGACCCCTAATGTCCCTATCGCTAAGAAAGAAAGTGTATGTTTAACTGAAATACCCAAGCAGTCAGAAGAGAGGTCAGAGGGACAATTCCTTTATTAGGAAACTCCATTTTCTAATGTGTAATAAAGTCACTTGGTCTCAAAGGTCAAACAGACCTGGATTTGAACCTCAGCTCCAGCACTTCCTAGCTGTGTGACCTTGGACAAGGCACTTAACCTCTCTGAACCTTGGTTCCCTCATCCATAAAATGGAGCTAATAGAGTACTTCGTTCACAAAGCTGTGGTGGTAATCAAATAAAATGATGTACATAAAGGTTTAGTTCAGTACTTGATCAGTAATAAGAATAGAATGGATGAGAGCTGTCCTTTTATCTTATCATCTAACCTTTTTTAGGAACAGACTTTAAACAACCAGTGCATCTTTTCATGGCTGATATGAGCCTGGGAAGTCCTCTGATGGTGGCAGAGAAACCGTACACTGATATGCACCAGCAGAGCACATTTATTTCTTTTGTTTAAGTCTGTTACATTATCCAGTAGAAGACAAAGTGGGGGAGGTTTCCAGAATTCTCCAGGAAATAACCAGCTTACTGGTCATCTTCTATGGTCTTGTACCTCAGATAGGTGTGGAGGGCTCTGAGGTCTGCAATCCTGTGTCCTTCCCCCTTTCTGCCAATGTTTCCTGAGGCATCACATAGACTGGCGCTACAGTCCCCTTGGTCCATAGGTGAGGACATCTAACCAACCTAAAGAAGATGTCCTTGAGCCAAGGACAGTGAGTAGAAATGGGGTCCCTATTTGGCCGCAGGCCTGTCCTTGAGGCCGCTTTGGAGAAGTCCTACCACTGATGGCCAGCAATAGACTAAAACTCTGGAAGGTTCTGGAAGGTTCTGGAATGTTCTGATTCATAGGTTGGAGTTAAGGGCAAAAATGCAATTTTTTGTAGGAGGATTAAACTCAGAGTATACTGACAATATCTAACATTTGCTGAGCAATTACTAAAGGCCAGGAACTGTTCTACATATGTACCAACTTGCTCTATCCTCACCACAATCTATCAGGGGACTATCACCTCCATTTTACAGACAGATCACAGAGGCCCAGGGATGTTAGCAAACTAACAGCTACTAAGATAAACTAAGTGGCAGAAGAAAGCTTTGAACCCAGGAAGTCTGACTGTAGAGGCTGGACTGTAACCACAGTACTCCAGCTGTGTCCCAGGACTGCAATCCACACCTGAGGGAGGGGAGGACAACCATGTAAAGTTGAGAAGAGGCTGTGTGGCAAAAGCACCCCTCGTAAGTGTTGTTTCCCCAGGCCTGAGCCCACCTCGGCAGAATGTCCTGCCTGGTACCAGGCGCCCAGATAAAGAAACTTTTTGTCAGATGTTCCCAGGAATGAGTCACCGTCAGGAAGCTGCTGGATTCTTCTAAGGGCCCCTGTTCTTTTATCTTCTTGTTCCTTTCCTGGGGATAAATAGGACACTGAGAGAATTTCTTTAATTCCTATATTTACTCCTATGTTCTTCTCATCCCCAAACAGTATTTAATAGGAAAGGTAAAAAGTTCCCTGTTACACCATCCTCCTCCCAACCAGTGGAGGAACTTGGGAGATGGCCCAGGGACCTAGCTGAATGACTCTCCTTGTTGGCCGCGTAACTGGGGACTTGACCTCTGTTCCCACCTCTATGTCTGCTTTTGTGAAGCTGTAGAGAAGGGGAGGGCAAGAGTGGAGCAGCATAAAGGGGGTGGGGTTCTTCTGCTCCCAACTTCAGAATGAGCAAGGGGACACCCAAGGAGATGGACTCGTATGATTTCTCTTACAGCCACTAGCAGTAAGTTATGGTGGTGGATCCCAGAGTCTTAGGATGAACCTCCAGTAGAAATGGTGGAGGTCAGAATCATGCCAGTGTGTGTCACATTATAGGGCCCTTGGAGAGTAGGTCCCCAGCAACTTCATGCTGTCCTATCTTTGGGTCCACCCAAAGTCCAAGTTGGATACAAGAAAGAAGGCCATGGAATGAAAGACTGAAGTCTACTCATTCATGTTTCACTCATTCATCACTCGCTTCACTGAGCACTCGCTCTCTGCCAGGAGTCTCGCTGCAAGGGGGGGGGTGGTGCGAAGCCCAAATGGACACAGTCTCTGAGAAGCCTGCAGTCTGGAGGAGAGCAGATCTCAGGCACACAGCTGAAACAGCCCCAAGTCTTCGCAAGCTCAGCAATGCATGGGACCCTTCCCCTCTGGCATGACCGGAAGACGCAGTGGTCAGGTGACCACACTTACGGCCTGGGGAGGAGGTAGGCAGGCAGGGGGAACCACATGGTCTCCAAGCTAAACAAGCTGCCCACTGAGGCTTTGGGCAGATGTGTTTGGTGGGACTTGCCTGGGCCAAAGGTACAAACCCATTCTTTCCCGTTCCCATCATCGAACCTATTCAAGAGCACCGGTCCCAGCAAGAGAGGGGATACGGGGCACAGGAGTGCTTCTGCTCGAAAGGCCAGCAGAATGCCACAGAGGTTAGAGACACAGAGGGGAGCCAGACCTACTTCAATGTACGTCCAGTTTTGCTCCCTGAGCAAACACCTTCATCTTTCTGAGCTCCAGGCTCCCTGGCTGCAAAGAATCGATAAGGAGACCTCCCTCGCAGGGCCACCGTGAGGATGACATGGGACAACGCCAGCGGGGCCCTCAGCACAGCGCTCGGTGCACTGTAGTGCATTCCACCTGCTCTACAGTGTTGTGTCTGCTTTGCAGTGCTGTGACGGTCAAATGGGACAACAGTAGGAAAGGGTTTTGTGAATCAATTGCGGTGTGGATTGAGACAATTATGAACTAAGGGGATTCCTGGCTTCTGTCCCGTGTCTGTGGTGAACACTACCCGGTACCCAGAACTTCCTTCCCTCCTCTGATGTCTTCTCAGACAAGATTCCCAATCCCCTCTTGGGAATGAAGTGTTTCCACCTGATTCTACGTTTGACTTCTCCCCAGTCTCCAGTGAAACTGTAAGTCTCTTGAGGACCAGACCCATGTTCATACACAACTAAGAGAAGCCTTCCCTTGCAGGCAGGATGTGTAGGCATTTTGTAGGCATCGTTTCATGTTCTTCTCCCTAGACCTCTGCCAGGAAGGGACTGCTGCTATCTGCGTTGTCTAGATGGGGAAATAGATGCTTTGATGAGTTGAACACTTTGCCAAAGACCTACCAGCCAATGTCTGCCTTTTTCAGCAGAGCCCACAACACATGTTTGAACCTCGATCAGGTTGACCCCAAGCCAACCTCTCAGCCCAATGAAAAGCCAGGCCTAGAATGCAAGAATTCCCTAATCATAACCCCACAGCCCTCTTGAACATGATGTGGGCACTGAGAAATTCACATGGGTGCCCAGCACAGGCACAGTCTCTGTCCTAATCCCATCAGCAGGTTTCTGAGTACCTACGATGGCCAGACCCTGTTGGAAGGGCTGGGACGATAGCAAGTGATCTAGCAGACAAAGTCTTGTGCTCGAGGGGAGCGTGTTCTGGTGAGGAAGATGGAAAATGGTCAGCAGTGAATACAGCTATTGGGAGAGTAAGTCACCATAGGATAAGAAGAATAAGGACTAGAGTGTGACAGAGCGGCGTACTCTTTAAGTTGAATAGTCAGAGGAAGATGTCTCCAAGTGACATCTGGGCAGAGACCTGAATAAATGGCAATGAGCCATGTGGATCCCAGGGAAGGGGTAGTCAAAAGGCATTCAGGCAGCTTGAAAGGCAAGGACACCAGGGTTAACAAGGGAGGGGGCTGGGTACACAGACAGAAGATGAGCTGGCCAGAGTGGCTGGTGTGGGGCTGGCAAGGGGAAGAAAGGTCAGGTGAGGCTGAGCCGGCGGACCGCGGAGGAGCCTAGAGTGCTTGGTAGACTCTGAATGAGACCATAAACCCCTCGAGGTTTGGGTAGTCTAACAGAGAAACAAAATCACTCTTTGTCTTTCCGAGCAGAGATCAGTGGCTCTCAAACGAGGGCAATCTTGGCCCACCCTGAGTATCTCTGGCCAAGTCTAAAGACATTTCTGGTCTGGAGGGGGTTGGGGATGTGCTACTGGCGTCTAGTGGGTGGAGGCCAGCAATAATGCTAAACACCCCCAAACACACAAGACAGCCTGTCCTCCCCAGTGAAGAAGTATATGGCCTAAAATGTCAATGGCGCCAAGGCTGAGAAAGATAGGTATCGACCCAAGGGTAGGCAGTACGCTCTTGGGAAGATGGCTGGGAGCCACAAATACAGGATCCAAATCCCTGGAGCCCTGGACTCGCCCAGGGCCAACATTCCCTGCACTACTGGTGGTATTTCCTTCTCCGCTCCAAGAACCACTTAATTGGGACACATTCCAGGCCACTTCCTGCTGCTTGGTGCCTGCTGTGTGTCTAAGCTCAGGATGATGAATTTTCTGTGCCCAGGGTCATCCGTATGTGCACGCGGCCCTGGAGTTTTGTGTCCATCCTGCATCCTGAAGTGTAATTTATTAGGCCTAATCCCTGTCTGGGGTATTGGTAAGTCCTCCCTGTAGAAATGCTGGGGAAGAGGATATGCCCCATTATTATTTCATTAGGGCACCACTGGGTATTCGGGGAGTCCCTGAGTAGACATCACTTGGATCACTCGGCTCCTCAGATTTAGGGAAGAAAGCGGGGGTGGAGGGCTCATTCCTTCCAGAACTCAGGACAAATAGCCCCAGATTTCCGTTCAGGCATCTTCGGCTCTCTGCTTATTACTGAGCTCCTTCTTTTTATCTCGTGCCAGTGTTATTCCTCCACATTGGGAAAATTCACAGAGACCCTAAAGAAAGTGTCAGGCATTCACAGCTTTCTCAACAATGTGAGTCGTGGATCCGAAAGCTAAATGTCAGCAGCGGTTTTTAACCTCAAAACTTTCCCTCTGAAATCAGCATTGATGGAGGCTGCTAAGGCATGTTAGCATTTCATAAATTCTCCGTGCTCCTTTGGCCCCGTCTGTCCAAAGATACGGAGTAAGGGGAAAGGCACAGAACTATCAGGAGACTTCTAGCTTCGGCTTCCTTCAAGGATACTCAGCAGTCTCTCAATCATCGGGCTTTGCCCTTCCTTCCCACCCTGCTTTTCATGTTCAGGGTCAGCTCTAACATGCCCTGGGTAGTAGGCATGAAGGTCACTGGATTCTAATTCCCTAACTCATGAAGATAAACTGTTCTTTGCATGTTTGTTTCAGCTCGGAGATACCTACTTCCGGGTCCTTCTCTTTCCCAGCCTACTGCATGGAGTCTCCAATTGATCTGAGTTGGGATGGATTCATGGACCTTCCTTTTCTTATTACCACAAGGGGATCCTCCTTTGCCCAAGGTCCCACTGTCACTCAGCTCACAGCTTCCCTCATCACTATGGGCAAGAGCTGGACCAGGACCAGGCTGAGAGAGGGTGGAACTCAAAACCTTGGGTTCCATCCGAGCAGTACACTTCAGTAACTGAGATCCTCTGACAAGTCTCCTCCCGATTCGGAGCCTCAGTCTCCTCATCTGGCAAATGGGAGTCACTGTACTTACCTCTTTGCGTTGTAGTTACAGAAAGTGAAGCAATGCATAACAAAGCCATTTTCAAAATGCAAGGGGCAACTTGGAGGTTAAGATTCTATTCTAATACAGTAGCCCCCTTATCCACAGGGGATATGTTCCAAGACCCCCAGTGGATGCCTGACCTACAGACAATACATACATGTAAACATACATACATACCCAAGGATGCATACATGCCTGTGATGAAATTTATTATACATTGGGCACAGGAGGAGATTAACAACAACAGTAATAAAATAGAACAGTTGTAACAAGGTACTGTAATAAAAGTTATGTGAATGTGGTCTTTCTCGAAATACTGTATTGTCCTGTACTCACCCTTCTTCTTTGTGCTGATATGAGATGATCAAATTCCTCGGTGCCGAGATGAAGTGAGGTGAGTGGTCCAGGTGGCCCAGGCACTGTGACATATGGTGCAAGGCCACCATCATCGTTCCGATGATCCGTCAGGAGGAGGAACATTCACTGCTGGACCACGGTTGACCACCGGTAAATGAAGCTGCAGGAAAGCAAACCGACAGACAAGGTGGGGGGCTACTCGTGCTATTTTGCTGTAACTGATGGGACAAGAAGCTGCAGGGCAATGTGAAAGGAAGAGCTCCTCTCCTCAGGGAATGGCCAGAGCGCCCGGGGTGTGTTCTGTGTTGGGCGAGGCTGCCGCACACAGGGTCACCATTTTAGCGGAGTGGGTAAAGGGACAAAGGGGGAGCTACTTGGCCCTCCTTGCCGGGCAGGTTCAAGGGGCCACCTTTGAATGTCCTGATGGCCAGCCTTTCTGCAGGAGGAAAACAGCTGATCCTGGAAGACAATAGGAGGACCCTCTTTTCCCCCTTTTACTTTATGTCCAGCAATGCAATCATGAAGGCAAGTTCACACAGTACGTTTGGAAGTCATTTCTGCCTGGTTCATCAATAGTTGCCTTATAAGAACTCTTCATGCCTGAGAAGCATCGTAAGCCTTTTTAAGCTCCAAAGATTAGGGTGAAACAGGGAGGGGCGTGGGAGGAGGACAGATAGACAGCATTCTCCATGCAGAGAAGTGGATTCTGTGCTTTGGTTCACTTAATCCCCAAACTGAAAGCCGCCCTGAACATTGTTCTGAGAAAGGAGAGCCCAGATGAGAGAGAGCCCCTCTGCAAAGTCCCCGCATTGAGCTGTTTGTGGAAATGAGGATTGTGTCCTTTCCCTGCAGCCAAAAGCAGAAAGACAAGCCCACAGAGGACAAATAGAAGGTGAGAGTTTCCTTGGGACGATCCAGGGAAGTAGGAGTTGGGGAGGGCCAGCAGTGGCTGCATGGGTGAGACTTACACGTTCTGCCAAACCTCCAGCCCATCTCTCCTTCTCAGCCTGGGCACCACCAACCTGCCTGCTTTTACACTGTTAAAGGTAGAGTGTTGGGTTCTTCAAAGACTGGGCAGCAGGACAGGCCAGCCTTGCTTCCAGTCTGCCTGCAAAGGACCTGAACAGGTACACGAGAAAGCCAACCCCTCTCTTGGGTCAAACGTGATTTCTAAGCCCAAGATCTCAGCCTGGTTGGGAGAGGCAGGCTTTGGGTCCAAAGGACTCCTCCCAGTCTATGCCTGAAGGCCAAAGGTGGACATCAGAGGGGCTAAAGGGACATGACTGTGTCCCAACGTGATTCATATTGGCCTGACTGGAATTCGTGGTTCATCCAAGAGTGCTGAGAGTTTCCAAGAGGACAGCCCTCCTTTAGAGATGATGATGACTTAAAATAACAGTCCCATGAGTTCATGATCACACGTAGGAAGATGGCACTGCACATCTGCAGGTAGGGCCCTGCCCGCCCCCACTGGCAGGAGCAGGGATGTGAGGGCCAGAGCAAAGCAAGACCCTGCAGATGGGGGCTGGCGGGGGACTGGCAGGGACAGGGGCTCCAAGGGCCACAGAGCGATGGGCCCAGTTCTGTTAAGTCAAGAAAGAAGAGGAAGAGAGGAATTGTCAGAAGGGCGTGAGAAGGCTCCAGGCTGAAGGAAAAGCTGCGGTGTTCTCATCTGCTTCCTGAATTTCGAGAAATGCCAGTTGATTTCAGTCCAGTCCAGGAGACCCGCATGGACACGGGGAAAGAGGGGTGAGGTCTGCAGGTCTTGGTGGGTCTGTAGGGAGGGAGACCCACAGATAGAGACCACATGGGGAAGGTGCCCCCAGGAAGATGCCAGCTCCCTGTCCTCACTCCTCCAGGCTCTGTGAGCACAAGGAGGGATGCCCCCCTGAAAGGGATTTGGGAACCTCAGGGACATGACAGTTTTAAGTGTTGCTTACTGACTGGGCTCAGGGTCCCTTGGTCTTCTCTGTAACTGGTTTTCTCCACCCACAGTCAGGTGGTGAGGAAGGGTGTTGGGCTTGCATGCCTTTCCAGGATCTGAGATATTCCCAGGAGAGCGGGCAGGATGGGGGAACCTTCGAGAAGTACCAATGGTCCGTGCCACCTGCCTGGGGAGTCTGGGGACAGATAGAGTGATGGAGAGCTCCACAGTCTTACTCTGTTCTCCAGGCTTGGTGTGGCTCCCACGTATTCTTTTGAACCTATTGCCTTTTCCCTGCTGCCATTTTAGGGATGAATAATTAAATGTACGAATATTTTAGGAAATATAAAATATTTTAAAATATTTATCAAAACCACCAAAATGTACACCAAAATTTTTTTAAGTTATATCAAAATCATATGTACATGTGATTTTAAAAAATAATAGCATTCAATGGCATCTAATGAAAAACCACCCTCCTCTGTCAAGCCCAGAGGCAACTTCTTAATTTTTTTTTAAGGTTTTATTTATTTATTTGACAGAGATTACAAGTAGGCAGAGAGGCAGGCAGAGAGAGAGGAGGAAGCAGGCTCCCTGCTGAGCAGAGAGCCCGATGCAGGGCTCGATCCCAGGACCCTGGGATCATGACCTGAGCTGAAGGCAGAGGCTTAACCACTGAGCCACCCAGGCGCCCCAACTTCTTAATTTTTAACATGGCTTCTTTCTTTAGTTCCTCTGATGATCATTTCCATGTCTCAAAATCTTCTGCTTCTACTACTTTTTTGCTTTATTGATGGTGCACTTTCTCTATCGCTCTTCTGCTTGGAGAGATGAGGACTCAGCTTGCTCAGAAACACTCAGTGCTTATCCTTCCTCCTTCCTGGTAGAACTAAAGCTCATCTGACTTCCTCTGTTGGTCACCTTTGTCTACATAATGCATGCATTCGTGCTATTTTGAAATACCTACTGTTTACATACATCCGTGTGTGTGTGTGTGTGTGTGTGTATCGATCGTAGTGGCTCTCTTTCCTGTCTTTCGTCATCTCTCTCACCATATCTTCATCTACGCAATGTCAACATAGTTGAAAACTTTGCCGGGATGTGGGTGGAATTCAGCACGCCCAGGTTCATGGCTGTCCCATAGATAAGCAAAAAGAAGGAGAGAGTAAAACATATGAGGAGCTGGTGTCCCCAGCCCCCGAAACCGGCCCAGATAAAATGAAAGGATCAAGGTTTGCCCCACTTTTGCATACACATACACATCGGCCACTGGACAGTCAGATGCCAAGAGAAAGGCTGGAAACAGAAAATCCTGGAAGCAAATCAGCACAGGCTGCTGCTTCTTGCCTGTATTAATCTTCCCTTCCTTAATCTTCCCTCTTTACCAGCCAGCTCCTGATTGTTGACTCTGTGTTCCTACCTACTCCAGGAGAAGTCATCCCAGGAACAGTCATTCCCAGGATTGATCACCCCTGGGAATAGTCATGCCCAGATCCAGTTACCCCCCTCTAGAAACAGCCACCCCCAGATATAGTCAGTGATTCCATTGCCTTTTCCCTGCTGCCATTTTGGGGACAGGTATGGTGATTCCCAGGAATGGTCACGCCCAGATTCAGTTACCCCAGATAAGTCACCTCCAGGAAGACTCACCCCCCCCAAAGGCACAGTTGCCCCCAGGAACGGTCATCCCCAGGAAGAGTCCCGCCCAGAAATAGTCACCGCCAGGAACAGGCAACCCCGGGAACAGTCCCCCCAGAACAGGCACCCCCGGGTACAGTTCTCACTTTGGCTTCTCTGCCTCCTGTCCTTCTTCAGCTGCTCATGGATGCAACAGATAGTCACTGAGCAACCACCCTGTGCTTAGACACTAAGAACAGAGGCGCGTAAAGACGGACAAGGTCCCTGAGTTCTGGGAAAGGGGCTTAAGAGGACTTTCAAAGGGACAGTGAATAAATAGATTAGCTACATGGTGTAGAAGTGCCTTAAAGGATGTCAAGATAGACAATAATAGACCTTCTCTTCTCTGAAAAGAAATGCCACTCGGCACTTAAGCTGAGACTGCAGAAGACAAAGGAGCCAGGTATGCAAAAGGCAGCCCAAAGGAAGGACCGAGAAGAGGAAAGAGAACGTGCAAAGGCCCTGTGGCAGTAATGGGGAATAGGGTGTCTTTAGGAACTGAGAGGAGGCCCTTCAGCTGGAGCTTTTCAGGCAAAGCGGAGAATGGTCCAAGGTGAAGTGGCCAGAGGCAAGGGCCAGACTTCGCAGGCCTGGTTGACTAAGTAAAGAGTTCCATATCAGTGGAAATACAATAGGAAGGCACTCAAAGCTTTTAGCAGAAAAGAGACACCACCCCACGTTTGTGCTTCAAAATGTCCTTTCTGAAGAACAGGCTGGAAACATGAGGACCCCTCTATCCTAACTAGAGCCATGGATACCCCATCTTTCTTGGGGAAAGGGGTCCATCTTCTCTCCAGGTGGTACATCTGTGACTAACAAATGGTTCCAGGATCGGGGAGAAAGGAAGGCTCTAACAGAAGAGTCGTTCAAACCAGGGGGGACTGCTGGGCCACATTTTACAGAGTGACTCTCGCACCATGGACAACAGAAGGTGCGCGGGGTCTGAGCATCCTCTCCAGGAGCTAGTGGAGTCCAGCCGGCGAGAGAAGCAGCAGCGGGAGAGCCTTCCCGGGATTACAGGCGCGGGACCTGAAGACTGGAATTACAGCCAGATGCATTTCAGTCCTCTATTAACATTTTTTTTTTTTTTTTTTTATCACCTGAACTCTTTCCTGGTCTCCCTGGCTCCACAGCAGGAGTCCCCATGTGATTTCTGCCGGGATCCACCCCCACTTTCAGGGCCCGGGTTTGAGGCCCAGCCCCTCCACTTTCAAAGCCTTTCCCCTGGTCATCAGAGAGTGTCTCCTTGGGGCTGGGCTCTGTGAAATCCTGACTCTCTCCTCTCGCCCCACCCCCTCTCTCTTCCTCTCCCCTCCCTCCACCCCTCCGTTTTTTCCCTGTCCTTGATAATTGAGTTATCTGTTCAGAGCAAAGCCATCTCCCGGAACTGTGTGGATGGGATCTTCCCTCCCATCAAAGCCAAAGAACCTTTCTCGGGCGAGTGGTGTCTGTCAAAACTTGAGCTGCTGCAGCATTTTGAGGCAGCATGCCCCTCCTTGGAGCCGGAGGCACACGTGTCGCTGGTGAGGGCCCAGCATGGGCTGGTGTCAGCCCGCAGGGCCTGGCAGGGTCTTGGGGGCTGATTACAGCAAGGCTTGAGCCAGCCCCCAGTTCTGGGAGGCACTTGGCCTTGGTGAGCAAGGGCTCTACAGCCTGACTACCTTGGTCCACCCTCTGGTTAGTTTGTGGACTAGCAGTTGGACAGACGGCAGGCTGATTAACCTCTTCCGGCCATTCCTCAGGTGCTGGAGGCCACCCGCATTCTTGGCACATGCCCTCCTCTCCCATCCCAAAGCCTAGACTCTCTTGGACTTGGAATTTCTTCTTTTTCTTTTTTTCTGTCTCATCCCTTTGCCCCAGCCAGGAAAAGTTCTCTGCTTTTAAGGACTCATTTCTTTAAGAAATTGGGCCCACCCAGATAATCCAAGATGGTTGCCATTTCAAGGTCCATACCCTTACCTACAGTTGCAAAGTCCCTTTGCCATATTAATAGCTTCCAGGTTCCAGGGAATTTGAGCATGGGTATTTGAGGGCCATTATCCTAGTCTATTCTATCCTAGTCTAGTCTAGTCTGTTCACATTCCCTTAAAAGCCCAGTTCAAGTCTCACATCTTCTAAAAATTTCTGCTCGAGCATTTCTCTTCTAAGCCACTGAGCTGTGTAGCACGGAGAAAGTCACTTGATCTCTCTGTTTCTCGTTTCCATTGGGGGCAGGGCCCTCATCTGTAGCATTTGCCAATTTTTGTGATATCAATATCTCCATGTGGCTGATTTCAAGCTACCAGTGTGATGCTACCAAATGTAGACTTGAGAAGAGATGTCACAGCTCGTGGGAGCTGGTATGGGCCAGCTGGGGCACACACTACACATGTGTGTAAAACCAGGAATTGACTAATTGATTCAAATATCACCAGTGAACCAATGATCTCTCAAAACCTTGGAAACTTCTGGTAGCTCTCCATATAAGTGTGTCTCTTGTTCCAACGTAAATGTTGGAACGATACCTCTGTGAAGAGCATATGGGAGAACTGGTTTCCTGAGAAAGGCTGGACGAAATTCTGTCTAGAAAGAGATCCAAAGTCCTCTGCGGTCTGTTGGCATCGTTGTGATCACAAAGCCCCAAATCCAATCACAAAATGTGCTTGGCTTTAGGAAAGTACATGATTCTCTCTCTCTCTTTTTTTTTTCTAGAAATGAATTCAGATGTGTAACGGTTTTATTGTGATTTCCTTAGGTAGACATAATCCAATGGAGGGATCCAATGAAGAATGCCAGCCTCACAAAAGAACTGTTAGGATGTTACATAAAATACATTAATAATCTTGCCTTCCAATATGTACATTTTTCTGTGGTGGTTGAAAGTCTTTCTTTTAGGCAGCCCAGAAAAGTAATGGCTACATTTATTATTTACCCCATGAAAGGTACTGTGCAAAGATCTTAATGCATATTATCAAATTCAGTTGGTCTCCTAGGTCCCCGTGGGTTGGATAACCCATGGTCCAGATGACCGGTCCTTGATCATTTAGCTAGAAAATGGAGGCACTGGATCCAAACCCTGAACTCCCTAGCTACACATATGTGTGAACACTAGCCCCCAAGATGGGCTTCCAAAATGAGTGTAAGAATACATGATTCAAAGGGGCAAATCACACACCCGTGTGTGTGTGTGCACGCACGCATGTGTGCGTGTGTTGTTTCTACTTCCAACTCTTTCACATATATCACCACATTTAACTCACCTCATAAGATTATTTAAGACAGGCTCAGAGAGATTAAGAAATTTGCTAAGATCACACAGCAAGTATGTGGTTTTGCCACTGGCTCTTGCCACCACCATGCAAAGCTGTCAAGCAGACATGCTCAGAAAAGATGTCAACATCAGGCTGCATCTAGAAGTACATTTTTGAAGGGTGCTCTGAGGTCTGCCACCCCCAAAAGTGAAAAAGGCTTTTGAAAACAGCACATTCTATTCAGAAAGCCGACAAGTCTAGACAGAAAGGGACACCCAACTCTCAAGATCCCTCCTCTCTTTCAGGTTTTCTACTCTACTGAAGTGGGGAGTGGAGGCCTTCCCAACATGCAAAACGTATGCAGAATTTTATTCAAAAATGTTTAATAAATCAAAGGTGCACTTAAAACAAGAAGCATCACACAGCCAGGTGATAGCTCTTTGTGAGTCTGAAGATCCAAGGGGGCAGACTCGTGTTTTTGCAGAACTGATTGATGGGATGGGAGAGATCGGAGGGAAAAAAAAAATACACTCCCTGCCATAGACAACCACTGAACAGAGGAAATTTAAAATATGAGAGGAAAGATTGAAGCCCTGCTAGAAGATTAAAGAAAGGAAAGAACTACAAATGGGCAGATCAATTGTTGTGTGAAGATCCTGAGGTATTTAATTCATATTGGGCTGTGCTTTACTTGGAAGTCCCACAGTTGTGCTACACAAATGGTTCTAGTATCTTTCCAAACCTCGTAGATCACAGGAGCCCATAACCACCCAAAGACCAGGGTTCATTTGGGCTAGAGATTGCCAGCATGTCAGTGGAATTCCCCATCCTGTTTACCTAACTCCAACCTGTGCTCATCAGATCAGAAGGGTTTTTTTTTCTTTTAATCAAAATTAACCTGGAATTGACCAAAGAGGAAAAAAAAAACCTTTATTTTTCCTGGAAAACTGACTTAAGTATAATGAAAATTGTGCCAAACGATCAGGGTTTTCTTTTATCATTGGCCAACAGGGAGCTTAGCTATAAATTTGTAGCTTGGCTTATTAACTGTGTAGCATTTATGATTTCCATAATAGCAGTCTGGTTTTCTGCCTGATATTGATTGTCCCAATTAAACATCTGCAATTGTTCCATGGACCTGGATCGGCCTGGCCATGTTTGTGGCTCCAGCCACCTTGAATTAGACCAAGGGTAGACTGGGGAGGCTCATCTACAACTTGACTGAGCCATTCAGGTTTCCTGACTTGGATTTTCCAAATAAGCAATGTGAAGGAAATTTCTAGTCAATAGCTTGATGGATACTGTGGTGTTCCACCAGATCCCTCTTCACAAATGAGGCCCTCTTTCTCTCAGCTGCCTGGTGTTGGCTCCTGAAGGCACTCAGCTGAGTTCGTTTTGGAGAATTACCCTTACCCAGAATTCCTTTGACCAAACTCGTGTTCCTTCTGTGGGGATAGCCCATGTCCAGCGACACTGGGTGTTATACACAACAAATGAATCATTGAACACTATATAAAAAACTAATGATGTACAATATACTGGCTAACCGAACATAATGAAAAAAACAAAATAAAGCATCAGAATAAAGATTAGATCAAATGGAAAAAAATAAAATAAAAGGTATTATAACTCCTTTTTGACAGGATGATCCCAGTACAAGGGCCCACCCCATGGCTCATGGCAGGACAACACTGAGGGCCAGCCCAGCTCTAGAACTTTCCAGGGGATAGGCTCTGTAATGAATATACTCCAGCCCAATTTCTTCTACCTGTCCTGCTCCTCTCATCCCCCTATAGGCATTGATCCTAAAAGCACTCTCCAATAAACTTCCTGTCCACAAATCTCAACATCTCCATGTATTTCCCAGAAAACTGAGCCTAAAATAATAGTGGCTGCTGCTGGATGAAGAAGTACAGAAGTACAGAAGGCCTTCTCTACTACCCACTGGGCACATGGCCACTCCTAAGAATACGTACTAGCCAGGATGGAGAGAATGTGCAAATTGGCCCGGCAATGGATAATCTTTGCTTTCAGAGATATTGTTTTCTTCCACGAGTTCTTAGATGGCTTGGAGTGAATGGCGAAGCTACCACCCCAAGACCCTGGGGTCCAAGCTGTAGAGTGGAAGGAGCTTCCAACCTGGCCCCATCTCAAGCTGGGTGACCTTGGGCAATTTATTGAACCTCTCTGAGCATGGGTTTCTTTAAGTATAAAATGGGTCAGATCGCCTTGTGGGGTAGTTATAAAGACTATATGAGCTTAGGGTTATAAAGGCACCTGGCACACAGAAGCTGCTCCGTAAATGTTGGTTTTCTTTTACAAACACCTCAGGATAATGGTAATCTAGTACCTCCTAGATAAGAAAATGGGGTGCGCAGTACCAACAAGTTTATAGTGGACATGAACATCCTGGGGAGGTTTGGGGCAGCACGGGGAAACTTTACCCACCCCATGCCAAGTTAACAAGGCATCTCCCCTTCTCACTTCCTTCCCTACCCCAAAGGAGGGTACCCCCCTGGAAATTTACAGATCAGTCAGGGGCCTTGAACAATAGGAAGGAACAATGGCACTTCCCTGCAAGATGTCTTCTCTTCTCTGATTAGGGATGACTTTAAGAATTTAATGAAAGAGGCACCTGGTGGCTTAGTCAGTTGAGCATCTGACTCTTGGTTTCAGCTTGGTTCATGGTCTCTGTGTCCTGGGATCAAGCCCTGCATCAGGCTCTGTGCTCAGTGCAGAGTCTGCTTGAGATTCTTTCTCTCCCTCTCTTTCTGACCCTCCCCCTGCTCACACACAGTTTCTAAATAAATAAAAATAAATAAATAAAATCTTAAAACAAACAAAAAAAGAACTTAATGGAAGTCCATTAAATGTGGACTCTGGGGCGCCTGGGTGGCTCAGTGGGTTAAAGCCTCTGCCTTCAGCTCGGGTCATGATCCCAGGGTCCTGGGATCAAGCCCCACATCGGGCTCTCTGCTCAGCAAGGAGCCTGCTTCCCTTCCTCTCTCTCTGCCTGCCTCTCTGCCTACTTGTGATCTCTGTCTTTCAAATAAATAAATAAAATCTTTAAAAAAAAATGTGGACTCTGAGTGAGGGTCATTACGAGAATATAACTTCATGAGGCTGGCACCTGGCCTGTCTTTGTCCTGGCACATTGTAGGTGTCCAATAAATCCTTGTGGAATGAATGAGCAACCATCATTTGTCCCCATGCCCTGCAAAGTTCTGATGATTCTGGAGCAGGGGACAGAACTTCTAGGGGAACACTCGGAGGGCAGTGACATCATGTTGGTCCAGGCCCCTCCCCTGGCTTCCGGTGTCTCCACAGGGGCCCCTATAAGTTGTTCAGTGTTCTGGCTGCATCCCGTCCCTTTCTTCTGGGTCAAGGCTTCACAAGCCATGGACTTCTTCTTCTTTTTTTAAATTAATTTATTTTAGAGAGAGAAAGCATGAGCAGAGTGAGGGACAGAAGGAGAGGGAGAGAGAATCTCAAGCAGACTCTCCACTGAGCATAGACACCCAGCACGGGGCTCCATCTTATGGCCCTGAGATCATGACCTGAGCCAAAACCAAGAGCCAGACTCTTCATGGACTGAGCCACTCAGGCATCTGCCATGACCCTGTGTTTGTAAATACTGTTTTATTGGGACATAGCCACGTTCACTGGTGTAAGCATTCTCAGCAGCAGGATCAAGGAGATGTAACAGAAATGGATGGCCAGGAAAAAAATTAAAATTTTTATTATCTAGTCCTTTCAGGAAAAATTTGCTGACCCCTATCCTAGACAGAACAAATGAGATAAGGGTTTTCCCTCAAGAAGGGGCTCATTCCTTCCCTGGGTTGGAGATTAGACTCACTGAACACAGGGCCCTTTCATCTCTGAGGGTCTGGGGGTTCAGCAAGTACCATCCCATAAAAAGACTTGACTGACATCAAAGGCAGTGCGTTCAGCAAGGTCTTATCTACGCGAGCTGCTGCACTAAGACACCTCCATGTTCTCACGTGCACCTCTCAGTAATGCCATGGAATGGGAACTGTTATCCCCACTTTACAGATGAGGAAACTGAGGCCCAGAAAGAATAAATGATGTCCACAGTGTCCTGTAGCAGGGCTATGGTAGAGTGGGGGCTCTCCCAGGTCTGTTTTGAGTCCCGGATGCTGTTCGTGGGCACTCCTCTCTCTGCTTCCCTGTGTGAAGGCCCAGCAGGAAGACTGTTGTGACTGCAACATGAATAAACATGAAACAGATTGGTTCAGGCCCAACCGGTGGCTCCAGAATAAAAACCACTCCGAGTCCAGGACATCAAAGAGTGGGTCTCTGTCAAGGGCATCGTGAGGAAGACTTTTCTTAAGGTGGAAGAATCGGTCCATAAACAACCAGAGTCCCAAGCCCACCCAAGGCAGCATAGGAGCTTTCTGGGGGGATGTGTAACCCAGCTCATGAGAAAATGTCGCCCAGAACTCAGACAGAGCACATGGACTTGATCACCCCTGACACCCACACTGGAATGAGGGCTGAAGGCTCTGTGTGTGAGTTCAAAAGAACAGAGGTCCCAGGTAGGACTAGTCCAACTCCCCAGATAAAGACATATTACACAACAAGCTCCCCCTTTTTCCTTCCTAAATTAAAAGGACTACGCATCATTTAGAGACCGCGCTCCTTTAGAGCTCTGTGCAGAAATCTATTCAGTTTCATGTTGTTGTGATACCAAGACTGTAGGGACATAAGAGACTGTGTGTGGGAAGCCTGCAGTTGTTACACAAAGAGCAAAACTGTTTTTTGCTTGAGATAAAGGGAAGATGACATGACAGGGAAATTAATCCGGATTAAAAAGACTGAGGTCACTTCCTGTCAACTCAGGAAGAAAAGCTGCTGGTTTGTTTTCTGAGACTCTGTCCACAAAGTCAGAAGGTCTCAAGTTCACACCAGGCTGGTTGGGGGGAAAGAGATGCCCCAGTCACATGAGTGATGCAGGGATTTCACTTTGGTGAAAACTTCTCTTTGTACTTTTTACTGACCGTACAGGTGCTGTGAAGTCCCCAGCTTAAATCTGGAAAACAACAAACTCTCCAGTGCTCTGCCTCCTCGGCCCTTGCTCTGTGGTCAGGTCGCCATCAAGGGTGTCCCCAGCACCACACGGATGACCTGCTCTGCAAACATGGCCACCTTCACTACCTCCCGGTCTACGGAAACCTCCCACCCACAAGGATGTCTGGTCCATCACCTTGTTCCCTTCCTTTTTCATACCTATCACTAACTAAAATGAACTTGCTCACTTTTTCATTGTCCCTGTCTCCAGACAGAATGTGTGCTCCTCAAGAGCCAAGTTCATGTCTGCCGGCTCTGTCCCTGTGTTGCCAGCGCCCGGCTCACAGCGGATCACTGGGGCATATTCGATGGATATTAATATAGTCTTCAAACAGAAGTTGGAGGGTGTTTAAAATTTCACAAATACCTTAGTTTTTCATATCAAGTTAGTGCTGCTATTTTAGGGGTCCTGGTTATAAGGTATCCAACTGTCATTTTAACAGTGGTTTTTCATTTAAGAAACATTTATTGAACACCAACCGTGGGCTGGGCAAGTGCCAGGCGTCTATGCTAGGAATTCGATGGCAAACAAAACAGAACCCCCGCCCTCAGGAGCTTTCAGTCTGTTGGGGACTGTGAGGAACAAGGATTAATGACACAGCAATGCAGGCAAAGGAAGGCAACCTCGCTAAGGGCTGGGAAGGAAGAGCACACGCAGGGCTTCTGAGGAAGTCGTGTCTGTGCTGAGACCAGAAAGATACATGAACTAGGTGCATTAACTAAGTAAACTTGCTAAAGAGTGATTAGGGCTGGAGTTAAGACCAGAGTTAGCGTGGTGTAAAGATTAGGGGAAGAATAGGGTGAGTCCAGAGAAGAACTTTCCAGAAAAAGAAGAACTTTCCAGAAAGAGAACTTTCCAAAAAAACTTTCCTTTGTCCTAGAGGTCAGGTGGATGTTGACCAAGAGTGAGTTGATGGCTGCCTAAAATAGCTGGAGACAAAATAAGTAGAGAAAAGAAGACAAATTTTGGAGTTATTTAGGAGGTAAACTGGTGTGAGTTGGTCTGTCCTC
This sequence comes from Taxidea taxus jeffersonii, assembly GCA_003697995.1. Taxonomy (NCBI): domain Eukaryota; kingdom Metazoa; phylum Chordata; class Mammalia; order Carnivora; family Mustelidae; genus Taxidea; species Taxidea taxus. The sequence continues at coordinate 26,904 of ML104961.1, read as the reverse complement.
CAAGGACATCTGGTGGCCGAGGCATTGAATTTGGCCTTCTCCTGTGCTGGTACCTGTGGGGCCCTCCTTGGTTAGCAACTTGGCTTTCAAAGCTGGAAGCAGCCATGCAGCTGTCCGAGCACATGTGACAAATAGGTTATGGTGGATGGCTGAGCAGGAAGGCCAGGTGAGCACCTGCCTTGGCTGGCAGCGAGGTTTCAGAACTTGGATTCAGAACTCAGGCAGGAGGATTCCTGGAGCCCTTCCATAGATTACTGCGGGCAATCAGGTGATTACGAGAGCTCGAGATGATGCGTATTAAAGAAATCAATTGTGTTCCTGAGAACCCACGCTTCATGGGTAACGTTGCCTTATATAGTCATCCCTGAAACCCAGTATAGCTAAATAAGGAACAGAGGGAAAAACGGGCTCCGAATAAGAGCATCGTGGTTTCTTCACCCTCTTGATCAAAGAAAGACTCCAATGAAAGGAAAAAAAAAATTAAAAAGTAAAAACCTTATGTAATGAGATTTAAAAGAAAACTTTTGAAGCCAACAAGCAACCATGGACAGTGCTTCAAAGGGCCCAGAATCAATGTTTGTCAATAGCAGTTTTGCATCCTTTATCTTTCATGAATAGAAAGTGTGATGTTATTAGGAGCCCATCTATGCCTTAATTCTGTTTGAGATTTGATGAATCAGAACTCTGTTCACATTCTGTCTGAATCAGCAGTGGCCAAGGCCCATAGCAGAAGCCTTACCCGAACCGGGGCTTTCATCCTGCCACTGGGATGGTAGTTAACTCTCGGACCTTCTGCAATGAACCCTCAGCGGCCCCAGGGGCCGGGGCTCTTGAACTCTGCCACTTTCTTTGGAGACTTTCTCCCCAGAAAAGAAACCACCCCATGACTCAGCCTAGCTGCAAAGTTACCATTTGTTTAATCAAGATAGTTGGTTTGCAAAACATTAAACATTAAACAGTATTTGATGCCTAGTTAATAATTGGCATCCTCTTCATGTATTCCTGAATCCCTGGAGACTGACATTTCCCCCCTCCAAAGGCACGGACAACAAAAGAAATTGTGCATTGGGCCACGCAAGGGTTCTTACCCTGCGTAGATATTTGCCAGGATGTCTGTTCTCCATATTCTGCTGTTAATGGTTCTAGCAGAGAAGACAGCCGTTGGGGTAAGTGTTGCTTTCAAATATCTGTAGTGGAGAGACTGAGGTTATGAGGAGGACCAAAGGGCCAGGAGTGACTAGAAACTTCAGTTGTGAAGGGCTGGTGTTGCCATGTTGTATATGGCTTGATTATAAGCGTCAATGCACACCTGGGATGTTGGTTGCTGTTGAGAAGCCCGTTCCACTGGGCCACACAACTGGCTTGAGCCCTCTTGGAGCAGAGTCTCCATGAGCGCCTTCCAACTAAAGGGACTGAGTGAGAAAATCTGCTAAGACAGTGGGCTGTGATCTGGGGTGGATCTTGGAGAACCCTTTGAGAAGCCTTTGAAAGCCATCAGGTCTCCTTGTACCTACTGATAGACTGACACAGTTTTCTAGCCATTTCAGGCAACACGACAGTAAGATCCCCTGTGATTTGGCTCTACAGGAAAATCTTGTCAGTTGCATATGATCCTGGCCACAGGTTTATTTAGACAGATTCGTTTTGGAGAAAGCTTTGTGGGTAATAGTCTTTCTCCCTTTTCACAGGACCCTAGTAGATGGGGCAGGAAGGGGAAGCAGGGACCCAAGGGAGGTAGTAGTGAGGAGGGAAAGGAAATGCCATCCAAGGGTCTTTCATGGGGGCGATAAGCATTTGGGAGCAGAGGGGTGGAAGAGAGGTTGGCTCCTGCTGTGTGTCATTGTGGTCCCGGAGTACTGGCTGGATCTCTGTGAGCACAGGAGAGGGGACATCAGCAGAAGTAGGGCCTTCTGGAGTTCCCTACTAGATGTGGTTTAGGTAAGAGTGTGGGTCTGGGCGTCAGCGCCTTGAGTCACAGCTTTGCTACCTTCTAGCTGTGGGATATTGGGCAGGCAACATAACCTCTTGGAGCCTCAGTTTCCTCTACTGCAAACCAAGTGATAATCTCTTACTGATCTGGGGAGGGCCACGGCTGATTGAAGGAGGCAATGCATTGCCTTTCAATAAATGTTAGCTCTTTTCCCTCAAAATTTCCAGAATGAATACAACTTCTCTATAAAAATCAAAGAATGCACTCCTTTGTGCTTTGTGTCGGGGCAGGGGGTTGGTGGATAGAGAAGGAGCCCAGGATGGGAACAGAATTAAAAGTCATAACCTCTTTATCTTAGGAAATACCTTTGCATTTTATCTCCCATTTTACTCCATAGGGCTTTTCCTGTAGGAAGCAGGTTCAGTTTTAGGTTTTCTGATCGATACTTCAAAAACAAGACCTCTCCTCCCCTTTCGGTAAACTGTCCTCAGACACTTACCTTAGCCACATATTAACCTGTCAGGTGTCTCACCTCTGAGAGGGTTCTCTTTTCCAGTGATGACCTGTATATGTGTGCTGGGGTTGCAATTACAAATTTTCAAGCCCCTACCTCATTTGATTGCTTGTTGGATGTCTGGGGCAGAGGCCCAGCAGAAATTGCACAGGTCTAGAAGAAGAGGTGGAAATTATCAGAGGTGCACAAGGGGCCCAGAGAAAGTACCCTTCGGAAAGTATTCGAGCCTAAAGTTTGCAGGCAAGGAGAGGGTTGATGCAGTCTGTTTGAAATTCACAAAATGATAATGGTCCCCCCAAATCCCTTTTTTGCAAGCGCCAGTGAATTTTTAGGGTTAGCAATGAAATTATAAGTCAATAATGGATAAAAGAGAAAATATGAGAGATAGCCTTCAGGCAATGAGCTTAGTCGGTTCCAGAGAGAGGATTCAGGGCTTTGGAATGTTTTCTTACCCCAGATGTGTGCCAGACAGGTGGTCGGGAAGGCGGCTTGCGTTCCATAGGCCAGGCCACAGACATCCAGAGGAAAGTGGCCAACTTGCTCAGATGCTTTGGAGAGTTCGGAAGATCATCGGGGGGAGGAAGCCACACAGCCAGATGGGCTGGGGATCATCTCCCACCCCACATAGCTAAAAATAATAACCAACTGCTATCATTTAATGAGAAGTCCTGTGAGCCGGGCTCTGGGTTTCCAGTGGATTAGTTCATCTCGGGAAGCACCCAGAGAAGTAGGTACCTTTATTGCCCCCATTTCACCGGTGAGATGATGGATAGCTTGGCCTCAAGTCATACCCCTGGGAAGCGGCAGAGCTGAGCTCTAGACTATGGGCTGCTGTCCACTGTCTGGACCAAGTTTTTTAGCTTGGACCCTTGGATGAGATTTCTTCTGTCCACAGAGAGCTTCAGGGGCATGGTCCTTTGTGTAGGAACAGGAATCTCTTAGACCAGGAGTCTATGTGCCAGTTGGGGTGTAATGGCTCCACGTGCTTCTGGAACTTAGAGAAAAGCATTCACAAGGCCTGTGATCACTATCCTTTGGAAGGATGTGTGGACACTCTCCCATGAATTTAGGTCATGCAGCAAACCTTATAATGTCTTCTCTATGAGCTCGTCTAACTTAGATTTTTATTCAGATACCCATGATCCAAAGATGTATAGGTTAAATGTGATGGCTGTCAACACCAGAGAGGCAACCATGGGTTCTTCTGGCTGGAGCTACATTTGACTTTCCTTAATGAACATCTGTCGCCAGCATAGCCTTGTAGGGTTCTCCCCATTTGATGGGTGAGAATCAAACCCAGAGTTGTTCAACTAACTTCCCAGCCAGGACTGAGGCCCAGATCTGCCCAACTCCTCCCCCATTACAGGAAGCCCACTCAACTCTGTAAAGCATGGGCACCACCATCCAGGGTTCAGAAATCTCTTCTTGCTCTGCTTCTTGGGTGATTTGGGGGTGCCTCTGGTCTTGGTCATAGTGGAATTTGACCTCTTCCAGGGTCAGAAGCCAGAGGACAAGGCTTCTTCAGGCCTGCCCTACTTAGCTCAGCCCATCCCCAGAGAGGACAGAAAACAATGGCTTTTCCTCTCCCCAGTGTGTTTGCTCCCACTTCTGGACATTTTAAACCTTAGAGGTTAGACCTAAGAACTCCAGAACTCTACTTGGTGCTCCCAGGCAGAGCACCGCAGAAATTTTTGAACAGGCTGGAGTCTACAGATTGGCAACTTGGGGTACATTCTGCTCATAGCCTGAGTTGTATTTGATGGGTAGAAGGTCAGCCTAAGAGTATTTTAATTTCCTTTCAATTGCTTGGTGACATTTGCAAATCAGAATATCTCACATAGAAATACAAATACCCAGCTTCCCTTGAAAACCAGACATGTTAGTAACATGGGGCTCACATTCTTGCTTGGCACCAACCAGATGAGGGGCTATTGCTCCCATTTTTAGAAGAAACTCAAGCCCCCGAGTCCAGAGGCCTTACCACTTTCTACTGTCGACACCCTTTTGCTTGACAGATGTTCATTATCTGCTGGGTTCTAGCTTGGAGAGAGAGAAAGAAACAAGAGGGAGCCCTGCTTGTCTGTAATGACGCAGAAACAGTGTGGATGTTGAGGAATTGGAATCAAATTTAGATGGTCAAGTAACTGGGCTCAATGTCTGATTCATTTGAGCATCCAAACCTGCACATCTCCCAGGACTAAACCAGGCCTTTGATGGGAAGATACAAGCCACCCCTTTCTAAGCTTCAGTGTTCCAGAATGTCCAAGTCTCTTTCAAACCCAGGAGGGACATCCCTCCCTCTTGCTGGAACCCACACAGAGTCTTATGGAAAAGAGGGCGACTGAATTTCACTGCAACTTCTCATACATTTTTTTTTTTTTGACTGATCCAAAGCACAGTTCCAACTCATTAGCTTTGGCGGTGTGCACTGGTATTTAGGGAAATCAGGTCGCAGGAAATCACATGTGTAGATAGGCACAAATATATTTATATTTGAAATTCATTAGGGTTCCTTAAATGCAAAAGCCATGCTGCTGTCACAGAGAAACAGCATGGCAGAATATTCGGCAGCCGGGATTTTAAATAAAACATGCTTTTCTTCATAATTAATATAACAAGGTTTTCTGGCTTGGGACCTGGCAGGGATCCCAGGAAAAATGAAGGAGTGGGGGTTGGAGGGTTGGTGTGATGTGCCTCTGACCCAACGAACATATCCCAGGAAGAGTTTATGCTTAGGGAGCCCTCCTCAGTCATGCCCACATGAGAGGAAGGAAGGAAGGAAGGAAGGAAGGAAGGAAGGAAGGAAGGAAGG
>ML104961.1:0-21638 GCA_003697995.1 Taxidea taxus jeffersonii | reverse complement strand
AGGAAGGAAGGAAGGAAGGAAGGAAGGAAGGAAGGAAGGAAGGAAGGAGAAAGAGAAAGAAGGAAGGAAGAAGAAAGAAAAAGAAAAAGAAAGGAAGAAACTCAAACTCATTGATGACAGTGGCTAATCATAATCATAGTGGTAACCATTTATTAAGTTTATTAAGTCTCTATCATATATCAGCTATCATGTGCCTACTGCTTATGATCTCATTAAAGTTTCCCGATAGCCCCACAAGTTAGGGACCACGTCACCCTCATTGGACAAATAGGAAACTAAGCTAGAGAAAAGTTCAATAATCTGCCCTAGATGGCTGCCTGGGGTGTGGGGTGGGGTGGGTGTGGGGACGGTGGTTACAGAGTCTGGATTCAAACCCAAGTCTGCCCAATCCCAGTTCACGATCACCGTTCTTGGACGCTGCCCAAGAACAAAGGAGAAGGTTCCAGTGTGGTGTGGAAGGTGTCAGAAGAAGCAGTGGTCTCAGACTCCAGCTTCCAGCAGGCGACAAAGTTACTACCACCCGGAGGCAACTTTCACCGTCCCTAAAGTTTTTCTAACACCGGAAGCATCGAGGCTTGCCAGATGGCTAACCAATCAGTTCAGTGTTTTCAAACTTTACTCATGAATGAAATCTTGTTAAACCCCAAGCCAGTTTCTTAATATGTTCCTTAAACATACTTATCTTTTCTCTATCTCGATAGATTTATTTTTAGAGGAAATTGTCACTACTATAAGTGGAAAAACAAAAATCACAGAAAATGATGTCATTGAATTCTTACTGGCTACACTTGTCACGCAGATGGTCAGAGCCTCAAGCCTGCTTTCTCCTTGTGGGAAGGTGGGACTAGCAAGAAGGGGAGAGGATAGAGACTTACCAGCTCCAGTGAGTTTTTCTTTGTGATGGCTTTCAAAGGGTTTGACAGTAGAATTGGGAAGGGAGTGACCCCCTCATGTTGCATTGGCTGTCACACCCTGGCCAAGCACGACCCACATCATCAGCCTGGGGATCCCTGGGTCCCGCCTAGAGGACACAGCTCCGGGGCTGGACTGGGTTCCCATCAGCCGGAAGTTGCTGTTCTGAGCCCCTGGGCTATTTGCTGAGGCCAACTGGCCCAGGTTAACTTGAGGGGTTATGCTCCTGTGGCCAGCCTCAGACCCATCCTACTCTTTTGTTTTATTTGTTCATTTGCCTTTCCAAAGGCCTTCCAACTGCATGATCACATCTAGAAAGGAGTGTTTTTACCCAATCTCCCCATCCTGAATGACCTTACTCACTAACCTTCAATCCTCCCCAATTCCTTGAAAACTACACTTCCCAGGAGCAGCCGTATCCCCTTGAATAAAACATCAGGGCAAGGACATTTTTAGTTTTACAATTGGGGAAACTGAGGCACGGAGGGATCCAACGCCTTGCATAGGAGCAAATATCAGCCCCCAGCCTCCGTGGCCAGGAGCTTCCTGCCTAAGGCAGATACAATCCAAGTGAGGCTGAGGGTAAAGTCACCTGCGTACTGGTTTGAAATTCATGTTCTAGGCTTACTCCAGACCCAGAGACGTAGAACACCTGCCGATAGGGCCCCGAATCTGAATTTTCATCCAGCTTTCCAGCCAAGAATGACAACTGCTGTGGAACTCCTCCCTCCACCCCACCCCCTCTCTGCTTGTCACATGAAGCTACGGTCAGTCCAGCCCCTACTTACCAGGGCGGGGGTCTTGGTGGGCTCTACAGCTCTGAGCTTGCAAGCAGAGAAGCTGTACAGAGCGCCTCGGAGCCAGGCACGGGAGATTGACTTCAGAAAAAGGCATTAGGTCTTGAGTCCCTTCCCTGCCCCAGTCAGCTCAGGTCCTTAAAGGAATACTTCACACACACACACACTCCAGGCCTTAGCTTCCTCCTCCGAACGAGAAGGCTCTAGACCCGCTCCTCTCCACAGTGCTCGCTTGCTGGTCATTACGGTCCTGCTTCGCCCAGGCTCCCAAGAAGGAAACCACCCACCCAGACAACTGGGCAGGGCTTTCTTCTTTGGCCTCCCTATTTTCCCCTCTTAGAGCCTTGCCTCCTTGCCCGAAGCTTCAGATTAAAGCAAAGCCACAGTGAACCTGCCTGTCCTGAGAGAGCATCATGCAGCTTCTGGGCTAAAGCAAGAAAGGCAAGATCCCTTGTGACAAAAAAAAAAAAAAAAAAAAAAAAAAAGGCACCAAGTGGCACCAGTTTGACACCTATTAGGATGGCTAGAGCTTTTTTAAAAATGGAAAGTAACCAGGGTCAGTGAGGATGAGGAGAAATTGGAGCCGTCACGTGTGGCTGGTGGGAATGTAAAATGGCACGGCTGCCGTGGAAAACAGGATGGTGGTTCCTCAGAAAGGTAAACGTAGAACTATCCTAGGACCCAGAAAATTCCACTCCTAGGTATAACCCAAAAGGATGGAAAGCAGGAACTGGAAGCTATTCGGACACTAGTACTCACCATAGCCAAACATGTAAGCAACCCACGTGTTCCTCAACACATGAAGGGATAAACAAAATGGATATACAATGGATCCGACTCCGCCTTCAAAAGAATGAAATTTGGACATACGCTACCAACGCCATGAACCTCGAGAACATTATGCCTCATGAAACAAATCCAGTCACAGAAGGACAGATACTGGGTTTCCACACATATGAAGTACCTAGAGTAGGCAAATCCAGAGACGGAAAAGAGAACACAGGTGGGCTGTGGGCAGAGAGGAAAGCGTTGTTGTCTAATGACTACAGACTTTCTGCTGGGGATGATGAGAACGTTTTGGGTAAAGAGAGCAGGGACGGTGAGGCACAACGGAAATTGTGGCTAATATCACTGAAGAGCCCACTTACAAAAGGTTCAAGTTAAAAAGTACTGGGTTATGTGTATTTTATTACATTTTTTTTTTTTTTGGAAAAGGTGTAAGTGGCTTTGCACAACTGTTAATTTCATCACCTAGCTTGTCTGGAGCAGGAGTCCCAGTGTGGGCATGGTATGGGGCAATAGTTGGGATGGTGACCGGAATCCTAATGACCTCTGTCCTCTGTCACTGCCACCTCTCACCCTGACCTTGAGCTCTTTGTCCAACAGTGAGGACTGGCCTGCGGAACTGTGCACTCCTGTCTCTGGCCCACTTTCCAGTCCCAAGGCTGTGGCCTCACCTGGCCACAGAGCAGACTTCTCTCCCACCCAGCTGCCCCCGGGACAAACACAATTCTTCTATGTTGATCTACCACGACCTCCATCCAAGGGGGAAGGGATGGTGGGATTAGGGTCCCCACTTTTTACCTACCAGGGGAAAGGTTGTTCTGTTGTTGGTTCACACCAAGCCAAGCTTCTGGGCCTAAGGGACAGGTCTAGCTCCCCATCTCCCATCTTCTGCTTCCCAAGCTTGGAATTCATCAACTCAGGGTTTTAGCCTTGGCTTTTTTGTTTGTTTTCCAGAAGATCTAGAGTTCTGAAAGGTAGGGGAAGAACGAGAATTGAAATAGTCTAGAAAAAGATTAAACTAGATAAAAGAGAGGACAAAGCAGATTCGATTTCAATGCTCCTCACCCCCAAGGAGATTACACCGTAAATCAGTAAGACTCAGAGACAATATCTTTCTCTCTGCCCTCTTTGTCTTTCCCCACTAACCAACCTTAGCTTAGAAGACACTAGAAGCTGCTATTTTAGCCCTGTTGAGACGAGGAACACAAGTGGTGGAAGAAGCAGGCCATGGCTGGCATGCCCCCTGATCTGGGTGGAGACGTGCGTTGAGATGCATTAGCCACAGTGGACCGGCGAGGCTGGAGCTAACTTTTGTACCTTCTGCAACTGTCACTGGTGCCCACTGGCCCTCTTTGTGTCCTGCCAGGCCCGGGCTAGTCGGAACAGGCCTTTCATGAAGCTTTCCAAGGACAGGGGTCTGATCTCATCACCCAGTTCCATGCCCTGCCTCTCTCAGAACTAGGTAGCTCTTCTGTTTCCTTCTTCATTCTTCCTTCCCAGCGAATGCCTGCCATGGAGCCCTCATCCCCCATCGTGATGGAGATTAAGACCAAGGACTCTGACGGACAGCCGGCCCCATTCCATCCTGGCTGCAGCAGCGGGCCAGCCAAGTTCCTCTGGGCAGCTTAATCTCTGCACATCTGTTTGCTCGCCTCTAAAATGGACATAATTATAGAACCCCAATGATCAAGGACTGTGTACAGCAAGTTGTACCAGGCACATACGTCACCTGGCACACTGTCAGCTCTCAACACACGTCGACTGAGACCACAGCTGTCTCCTCTTTCTTCTTAATTCTTTTGCTTTAGGGGTCTTGCTCCTTGGATTTCCGGCCCCAGGATTAGGAGTTGTTTTATTTCCCTGTCACCGTGGAAAAATAGAATGCCACAATGGGATGAAAAGAGGCAAATATTGTGCCCACCCAGTCCCCTGGCCCCGTCACCCAGGTTAGTTTCAGGATCCAGACGTCCAGCATAAACAATGGCCACTGGCCTGGCCTTTCCCACCTGGGCCCCCAGTTTCCCAGCCTGTGCCGGGGCACCCCGTTTCCACATTTCACTGCAGTCTCTGCTGGAGGACCGGGTGAGTCACAAAACCAGTGGGCCGGCTTCGGATCCCTGGCACCCCCTGACACGCAGCCCAGGCTGCACAGCGGGGTGGCAGCAGCCTCCGAATCCGCGAGACCGAGTGGGATCCTTAGGGCCCCCAGCCCAGAAAGGTCCAGCTTTCTTTTTGTTTGGTTTCCCCCAGAGCGCCAGCTCCTGGAAAGGGCACGTCTGCCACCTGCTGGCTGTGGGCGGCGCAGCACCTGGCCAGCCCTCCTGGTCCAGGTCAGAGCTACCATCTGGGGCTCTGGCCCAGGCACAGGTGTCAGAGGGCCTTTTCCACACTGGGCGCTGAGGAAGTCTCTTCCTCCAAGTCCTCCCTCCTGGCCTGCCCACTTCTCAGGCCGACAGTGAACAGGCATGGCAGTTTATATGGGAGAATTCAGGTGGTACCGCCTCTGGGCTGGGCAAATATGGGTAGACAAGCTTTGGACAAGCTCCATGGAGGAAAGCTGAGGCGGGACAAGGGACAGGATCAAGACAGAATTGGCAGGAGGGGTAACGTTGGCATCTGGGGCTGTCGCATACCCCTCTTTCGGCACCACCCTGGCCCTCAAGCCTGGAGGGGTCAACATCAGATGCTCCCCAGTCAAGATCCCAGGCCCGGGAATACCCCTGGGACGCGAGCTCACCCTTTCTCTGCCAGGCTCCCCACTCGGAACCCCCATCCCAAACAAAATGTCCAGCCTTTGTCTCATTCTTTGCAGAAACCAAGCCAGGCGACCGTGAGGCAATTAAACGGGGAAAGGCATCGTCCAGAAAGCAACGGCCTAAGCTCTCTGCATCTGCCTCCCTCCTCAACTGTGTGTGGTAGATGTTGTCAGGTCTACAGAGGGTGGAAGGAATTCCCTGAACGTGAATATAGATTATATTCCCAATGCCATTATCATTCTCTAGAAGTTCTACATTGATACACTAATATTCTCTAAAAGAGTTTATATTTGGGTTTCCCGGTTGCCCCAATAATGTCTTTTATAGCTTTTCCTTTTTTAAATCAAGGATCACTCACTGCATTTGGTTGTCAGGTCTCTTTAGTCTCATTAAAAAAAAACAACAAAAAAAAAACAGCCTTCCCATCTTCTTAGTCTTTCATGACACACACTGACATTTTTGTAGGGTCGAGGCTGGTTGTTTCATTGAATGGCCACTGCCTGCACCTGTCATATTCCTCATGGACAGACACAGGATAAGCATTTTTGTCAAGAATCCCACTTGTTGATGTTGTGTGCTCGGTACCTCCCATCAGGATGCATTCTTTCTTTTTCCTGTCTCTTCTAATTTATTGTCTATCTGCCTAATTCCCAAAATGGTTAAAGAGGCCGACAGTAAAACAGAAAATCAGAACTACCACTGGGGGGAGAGGAAGGTTGATGTGGGTACTGGGAAGATGACCACATTGACCACAGCTTTTTGGCAGCCAAGACCCAAAGGGAGACCTGTCAGGGACTAGAACCTTCCTTTTCTAAATAGGAGGCCTGCAAACTTTGTAAAGTGCCAGATAGGAAATACCTGGGGCTGTCTGGTCTCAGTCATGACTTCGGCAGTATAGCACAAAAGAGGTTTCAAGCAATACTTAAAAACAGGCATGGTTGTGTCCCAATCAAATTCAATTTGTTAAAGCCACATTTCTGGGTTTGGCCCCAGGGGCCTTAGTTTGCTGACCCTTGAATTAAGTAAAAGCAAATATTCCAGCTATTAAATGAGTAAAGCTTTCTTTTTCCGGTAAGTACTGCATTCTAGAAGGAACTGTTCATAACACTATTTATTTATTCAGCAAAAACTCTTTGAGGATTGCCGTGGGCCAAGCACTATGCTCAGTATGGGGTAATACATCAGTGATGAAACAGACAAGATCTTTGCCTTTCTGGAGGACAGAGCCAATGTGAGAAACAGATCACGTGCAAATAAACAGATGTAAACTATGTGTCGCAATAAGAACTATGGAGCAAACGAATGGATATAGTGATGAAACAATGGGGGAGAGGTCATAGCCATAGGGGAGTTGGGGGAGGCCTCCTTGAGAAGATGACATTTAAGCTGGAACCTAGTGATGGTCATGGAGACAGGTTTCCAGGCAGAAGGAAGAGCAAATGCAAAGGCCCTAGGGTGAGGGGAGCTTGGCTAGTGCTAGTTGGAACCCACGTGTGGCTGGAGATTAGTAAGGGTCAGTGGAAGGAAAGGGTATGGAAGGAGGTTTATAAGTTGTGGCAGGTGTTTGTATTTTATTCCAAGAACAACAGGAAGCCATTGGAGAGTTTTAAGCATCTGTCCATCCCCAGCCTAAGGAACTGTCAACCAAGACCATCACCTAGACTTGAGTGTGAATCTGAATTCTATCACAACTGTGTGACCTCTGAGCCTCAAATTTCTCATCTGTCAATGGGCGGACAAAAGCCTCTTCGGAGGGCTCTTGTAAGAATGAGATGCAGCAATGCACAATCAGGCAGACAGGAGATGCTCAATCCACGCTGATCCTTATCACTGACAGATTGTCCATAGCTGGGCAGCCAGGCCCCAGCATGAGAGCAGGTGAGCACAAGCTCCATAAGCCAGGGAGGCACCCAGCCAGTCAGCTGACTCGACCTTGCTCGGCCCTGTGTGGGTTTATCTTGGCTTTTGTTTTTTTCAGTTCTCCCTGATGTCTTTACTCCTAGACCCGGACCCAGGTGAGTGTGTGGATCACCCTAGGACTCCTCACAAACTACAGACTGGTTCTGGGATGGAAGAAAGGGGACCTGCGCATGTAAGTGCTGTCACAAGCTCAGGGTTCAAATGATTCAGAAGTGTTGTAGACCCCTTTCGAGAAATTTCCCAGAAAAATGCCCTCTCGGTATTTGCGTCTCTGTGCACAAACACCATGCTTTATTCAATTTCCAGTTGCCTATGGATACCCCCGGCCCCCTATCTCAGGACCCCAAGGGGAAAATCACTGGTACAGTTAAATCTCTTCATTTTACAGAGAAGGAAATTGAGGCCCTGGGAGGGGAGGCTACAGTGATGCGGTGAGATGAAAAGGCCAATGCAAAGCAAGGATGACATTGGGTACTTACTGGCTCCCCGCAGGCCCACCCTGGGCCCCGACTCACTCCACCCTTTGGGTGGGGATCCAGGTCCTCTGTGCTGTGCCACACAGGTAGTCCCCAGGCTGACCTGCCCCTGTGGCGGCCTCCCACCAGCACCCCCAACAATGACCCACCTCCCGGTGCCCTCAGCTGAGCCCAAGCCAAGAAGAGTTGCTCCTTCTACCATCATCCAATCTTGGTCTTTGCCTCCGGGCCCAAGTCTCCCTTCCCTGCTCCAAGACCGAAGGGAGAAAATGCTACGCAAAACTCCCATCAGGACGGAGACTGGCATTCCCACTGGTGGTGACCTGTGCTGGTCACCCACAGAGGACCAGAGCCAGGGAGACAGCACATGGAGATGGCAATCATGTCTGAACTTTGGGCCAAGGGCTTATTTGGAGCCAAGGTGGGAACAACTGGTTCAAAAATCCACGTGACAGTTAATATTCTCCTGCAGCAAAGCTGTGGGTGGACACAGACTTGTGCTGGCTCAAGACAGGTGATGTCTGATCTCTGTCCTCCCCTTATGCTCAGGGGATGTTTGTGGAATTGAGCATGGCATGTGGCTTTTTAAAGGGTCTATGTCTTTCCCCAGTGCAAAGGAGACTGTCCTATTCAACAACATATAATTTAGTTCTTGGAGGAATTGTGTTTCAGGGGGCTCCCCCAGCTGCCCACATCAGCACCCACATGTGGAGTTCGGGGGGTCCAAAGCCAAGGGGACTGGGAGAGCTGTCCCCTCCGCGGCCTTCAGCACACACCACTCAGGTACCAGGCGTCAGACAGATGGAGCTCCGGAACTCTGAGGTCACACAGTGGTTGGGGAGCATAGAGGAGACCAGAGACCTCATTCTCTTCAAGGATTTGAAAAGCAGACCCACCCCTAGTCCATGAGGTCAACTTTGGGAATTAAGAGGTGTCTTTACCTCAAGACATGCTACTGCCATCTTCCAGAAAATTGCAGAAGACATCTACAGTGGCCATGAGTTTCTGACACCCTGGCACTGAAGTTGTGCAGTGAACAATGTTGTGCAGTGAACAACTGGAAGCAGTGGCCCCACTAAACATGGATCAGAGAAAAGGGAAGATTCAGTCTCTGTGTTCATAAGGCTTTTAGCTTTAGATTAGAAGCTGTAGGATCAGATTTGGTCTGCAAACAGGAGAACTTCCTCACCATCAAAGTCATCCAAAAATCTGAATGAGCTGTTGGGCTCTTGGGAGGTAGTAAATTCTCCATCACTGGCCATCTTTAAACACAGGCCGCTTAGGAGGGAGTGGAGAGTGCTGGATTTAACCTTCTGAAATTCTAGGCTCTAGAAGAACTCTGTCAATAGCTTCTGTCAGTTTGGTGAGTAGATGAAGGGACCCTGGAGCCCACCATCCCCAGGCTCCCAAGTGCGTCTTGAGGTGCTTGGTCGACCTCTGGCTGGGGAGCGGGGCGAGATGTGTAGCCGGGCCTTTCTACAGGGCAGGTTGGGTTTTAAAAATGCCCCTGTTAGTGTCTGCTCTAATTGCGCGTGGGGGTGGTACTTTGATGGAATTTGTCAGATCCCAGCTGGCTTTAGAAAGCCGCGTGGCCGAGGAAACACCATGCCAGTGTCCACAGGCAGGCGGCTTCTGTAGCTGGTCTTGCTGGACGCAGCACATGGCGAGAGTTTGGAGGGAGCAGAAGGCGCCTGGGCCACAGTCCCTAGTGGGTGGCAGAGGAGGGGGCCATCAAACAGCACAGACTCTGCTCATCTCCCCAAAGCAGGTGCCGTGACAGCCAACCGGCCTGCGGAAATGCCTCTTCAAAGCCGGCTGGGCTCTGCCCAGCAACACAAGCTAAGCCCATCCATCAGCTGTCCTGCCGCCTGCCAGTGAGGGTCTCTGCTGAGCTTGCCCCGTCAGCTGGATGGGAAGCGTCAAATACAGGCCAACAGGGCTGGGGCTTGGGGGAGGCCCTCGGAGGACCCGTCTGTGCCACCGTGATGGATGACGCCAACAGGGACAGCATTCCGGAGATTTTTATTCCGTTCCGCACATCTGGCAAGCTCCTTAACCAAGCAGCTGCAGAGACCCCATCTCACAAATGCGGAGCTTTTTCCTAGAGACCCTGGGTCCAGACCACGGTAACCCCGGTCGAGGGACTTGGAGCGTGTGCTAAAAAAAGATTTCTCGACGTGTGTTACTTCCTGGAAGCTGAAACCCATGGAGTTTCCCGAAACACAAACCCACAAGAGGCTCCCGGGCCAGTAGAAAAGCCAACCAGATTTGGCATGAGGTAGACCTGGCTTGTGACGCCACATCCTCCTGTCTCTGTCGGGTTGGAATGAGAAGATCTGTGCCACGGGGTTTCTCTTGCGGTTAAAGAAGACTATGTGCCACCACATTTATTTAGTATGGTGTCCAGGACATAGATAATAACCAGTTATCAGGATGATTTGAGGTAGCTCAGGATACTCTCACCATCCTTCCCGGTAAGTTCTAGAAACAGACTCGGATAACTAGACAAATCTACAAGGATTTCTTTTGATGCCTAGTATATGATGCTCCCAACAGCGGCTCCATTCTTCACCTGAAGCATTCACCTTTTCTACAGTCCAGAGAACGTCTCCAAAAATCTGTATTTGGTCCTAGAGTGTTTTTCTCCAGCCCAGCAATGGAAGCAAATTCCATGGCTTTCCAGGAAAGCACTTGGACAAATTTCTAGACCTACAGAGCCCATCAGGCATCTCCTTCACCAAGTATCTCTGACCCAGATCTCACATAGTTTCTCTCCTAAGTTCCCTGTTTCCTCTGCTCCAAGCAGATACCAACTTTGCTGGCCCAGCTCCGTGCCTGCTGTGTGCTGGCCATTCAGAAGGAAGGGAGGCCCCGCCACAGAGGGGAAAACTCGCTTGTCGAACACAACCATTAACTGCATACAGGGCTCTGTGCTCAGTCTGAGGAATAGACAAGTCCCTCGCTCTTAAGACACCAACTGCCTACTTGGAGGGAACAATCAGATAGACAAAGTTGAATAACAAACCATCTGAGTGCCAGCCATGAAAACTAACATTCCACAAGGCTGCTGAGGAATGCTGGAGTTTCTAAAATTCTTATCCCACTGGCAACTCAGGATCAATCAATCCCTGTGTGTTCATTCATTATTACTACAGGGTATACTACCCTAAACTTAGTGCCTTCAACCATGAGTATTCTTACTAGAATAAGAATAATGTGTCAATTCTTTGGATTGGCAATTTGGACCGGGTTCAGCTGGGCAGGTCCTCTGGTCTAGACCAGGCTCAGCTGATATTGGCCAGGCCTCCTCTTGTGTCCGCAGTCAGCTGATGGATCTGCTGGGCTCTTATACGTTGGAGGCCTTGACTGGAAGCACTGGGCCTTCTGTTGCCCACACATTCTCTTATCCTCTATAGAATAGGCCAGACTTGTAAAACAGGGCAGTCACAGGGGCCTGAGAGAAAAGAGAGAGAGAAAGAGAGAGAGGAAGTACTCCAGACTTCAGAGACACAAGCTTGGAACAGGCACATTGTCCTTCCAGCACAAGTCCCAAGGCCAGTTTAGACCCAAGGAGTGGGGGAATCAACTCCATCTCTTGGTAGGAGGAGATATAAAGTCTAACTGCCAAAGATGAGGCGATAGGGAAGGGTGGGGATTTGGGACCATCTTCCCCCATCAGATTGGCTCATACTGCCCGAACTTGCCAACGTGGAACGTGAAGCGACCTCACCTAGACTTGGCCACATCTAGCTCCCCTGCCTCTCCACTCCTCGTTCATCTCCTTTCTTGGCTGGCTTTCCTCCCCCATTCACCCTGGCCTAGAAATTCTTGTGCTGGAGGCCACATTGCACTCTTTTCTGTCTATCTCTCCATTATTCCCAGTGCCTTCCTGAACCTGGTGTCATATTGGCCCATCGTAGGTGCACAACACCCTTTCCTTATGTAGACAATGGATTAAGTGCCAACAGCTTAAAAAAGACAAAATAAACTTTAAGTTTGGAGGTGGAGAACCCCTGCCAAGGAGGGCATGCTTCTATATAGCACTCTGGAAACATGGGGCAGGAGCCCCAGAGGATCTCAGTGCCTTTCCTCGCACAGAACTCCGGCTGGCTGGCTTCTGGTGACCTGGGGCCACTGAGCCTCTGTTGCTTCTCTCTATCTTCACCAAGGGCCCTGGGCCCCCTGGGGAAGAGCAGGGACTTTTTGCTTTGTTTAGCAAAAGTATGACTCAAAGCCTACATGTCTCATTCTCTCTTCAGCTTCACTGAAGGCTGAGCAGATCTTGTTAACAAGGCTGGATTCCAGTTAAAATACTCCAGCAGACATTTCAGCCATCCCCCACCACCTGGAAAAGTCACGCGATTCCGTTTGTGTAAAAACCTTCCCCATTTCCAAATACCTGCGAAGGGAATGATTCTTAATGGCCCAGCTGAGATTAGCCCAGCCGACCTTCAGCCCCGGGGGTGGGACGAGAGAAATTACAGGAGCACTCTGAAGGCACTTATCTACAAACACCTGTTGAAAAACAAAAATAAATTCTCCAAACCAAGAAATAAATAAATAAATGATGTAATCACCTCATTACCAGCCCATTGTCTCTCCCAAATGTCAGTTTGAAATCTTTCATGTCAAACTCTGAAAAATGGTTTCCCCCCCACCCACTTTCTCACTCTCTTTCTCCGCTTTATCGGGCTAGATGGAAAGAAACTTTATTTGCTCCAGGAAGACAATGGCCTTATCTTCAACCTAGATCCTCGTCCCTGGAAAGGTGGCCTCCTCTGGGAGCATTTTCATAGTGGGGAAAAGCAGCTCGAGAGAAATAATGAGCAGGCAAAGGGAGTCCTGACTTGACACTGTGATAAATGAGGTGAAACTTTGGCAAGGAACCAGAGTTGGCGTATTCAAAAAGGAAATAAAAAGATCGTTCCATTTTAATGGGAAATATAAAACAGCCATTGTGCAAAAGTCGATTTTTCAAAAGCCAAAGAGATAAAGACTAGAAGGGAATGACTGAGAGACGAGGGAGATAATGCGGTTGATAATCAGGCTGAGGTAAAGTGCCATGCTCGGAGCCACCGGCGGGCTCGGTGGGAGCGCCTTTGCAAGTCTCACAAGCTGGATTTGCTCCTGCCTCATTACCATATGCATCTCCGGACCTTGTCCTTCTAGCTTTAAGTTGCCGCCTTGCCACACTCCTGCCAGCCGGAGAGAGCAAAGTCAGCCCAACTTTCTTCAAATCCCAAACTTCTCTCCAGGAGCCACAGAGTTACCAGCAACCTCTAAGTCCCCAGAGGACAGAGTGCTGAGCCTTACACGTGCACTTGCTCTTCCCGATGGACCTGACTAGCATGAGGTCGACAACTTGGGGCTGCGCCACACCCTGTCCTATCTTTCCCTGGGCAAAATCCAGGAACCTTCTCTAGGCTGTCCTTGGGCCAATCCTACATAGCAGGCTGGGTATGCGATGGGGGTCGCTGGACCCCTTTCCCCAAGGATAAGTGTGAATTGACGGAGGCTGTAGAAGAGACCAGCTAAATGCAATCAAGCTGATGCAATTTAGGGGTTCTATGGGGATCAGCTGCCCTAGTCCGGATGCTTGGCCCAGGGCCCAGTGCATAGTAACAGCTCAATAAATCCTAGCTGTCAGAACGAGGCTAGAGATACGAGGAAAGTAGTTCGGCGCCATCACCAAGAGGAAAGTGATGAGTTTCTTTGACTTCGTAAGCTAAGGTGACTAATAAAGGCCCAGGGAGAAAGTTAAGTCACAGAACCGCCCAACGAGGTGCTCAGAAACCACTGGGTCTGACCGTGGGCACATCTTGTGTAGGACCTTGAAGACCTTCTAGACCCCAATCATCTTCCTACTATTTACAGAGAAGCAAACCGAGGCCCTGAGAATACAAGTAACTCTTCCAACATCACAGTCGGTGGAAAGCCAGATCTCGACTTCTCATTTCCAGCCAGGTGCTCTTGACCCTGACAAACGCCAACACTGCCTTGCTGGGTCCTAACGCACCCCAGTGAAAATTCACGGCGCCTAACCCCCTCTGTCCGCCCTATCAGTCGAGGAGCTAGAAAGACACATGGATGTTTCTTCAGGATCTGGATATCTTTGGGTTGAATGATTAGGGTTTCTTCTGTTCTCTTCCTACTTCTGCAGATTGGACCCCTGACTACTACGAGAAAAGCTATGAGGAATACAACCAGGAAGAGAACAATAGTAATGCTCCTGCCTACCAGGAGAATCCTGACTGGTACTACATGGAGGATGGTAGGTTCCAACACTCTTCGGGGGCCCTCCTGGGAGGAGGGAACACCACTAGAAGAGAGTTTGTGTGTGACTGTACGCAAGCACCTCTCTTTCCTCTCTGACCGGCGTCAGAGAATGGGTATCGAGTAAATGACTTAGACTGGCTTTTTTCAGTTTGAATCATACACTAGGAGGACTGGGGGGAGGGGTTCCTAGAGAGTCTTTCTCCTACGTTCAAGTGACAGAGGAAAGCAGCTGAGGCCAGGAGTGGTGTTAACTTAGCCAGGGTCATACAGCAAGTTAGTGTATCATCATCTGGGTCTCCAGACACGGTGATTAAAAGTCATGTTCAAAATCACTTCCTAGCTTTGATATACAGGAAGGTCCTAATTATGCAGAAGAGGCTGGGTTGGCATTCAACATCAGATTGTACGTTTCACAAATTTGGCATTGAAACTCACCTTCCCCTTGGGCTGTGTTTTTCTTTCTCTTTACTTCAGAAGCTTTGCATAGTTGTGTGTGTGGGTGTGTGTGTGTGTGCACGTGCATTCACACGTGTGCTTCTACATTTGTTTTTGTTTTTATGGCTTCTTAACCCAAGGAATGGGACAGAAGGGAAAATGAGAAGTGGGGCCCGAGCAAAACCATGTGATAAAGCCAGGAGAAGGAATGGAATGCACTTAGCCACTGAATAAAAACTGCAACTGTGCGAAGTGGCCTGGAAGGCAGGGCCAAGATACAGGGCATCAGGGGAACATCAGAAGGGACCATCAAAACAAGAGCTGGGCCCAGGGATCCTAGTTCCTGAACCAAAGAACAATGTGTGTGAACAGAAGGATAAAGAATTCCCCAAGGGAAGATCCATTCAGACAACCATGAAAAGCCAAAGGCACAGATGAAATATGACAAAATCTAACTGAACAAGTAGTTGAAGAAAGATGAAGGCCACTGGGTCATTTCCTCCTCGCCGCCGATTCTTCTGTCACCCTCTTGCCTTTGGTCTTCTTTCCTGATGTTCAGAAAGCTTGTGTTTCATTAGGGGTGGGTTTTCTTTCCCCAGTCCTGACCTCCACCCCCGGGCACTGGGAGTAGGGGAGGTCTTCAGGCTTATGAAATGCCTTCAGCATCAGAGGCAGACCCCGTGGCACTCCCAGCGAGACTGGGAGGAGAAAAACACTGATGGTGGAAAAGGGGAGTTTCTCAATGAGAAACTCAATGAGATTCCTTCTCGCCTGTCCTCTTACTAGCCTGAATCTCTCTCTGGTCCTGTGACTGCGGTTTTCCTTGCTCTTTAAGGGGGATTCATGTTTCCCCCTTTCCCCAATCACCGGCTAAGCATTCCCTGTCTCGCACGGGGCAGGAGGCTGAAGTCTGATGGGCCAGCAGGGGGCTTCTCCCCTGCTGTGAATCGCGATCATTGACTTCTGCCCACATATCATAGATCCGTGCCTATCAAACCCCTGTGAACATGGCGGGGACTGCCTTGTCAGTGGCGACACCTTCACGTGCAGCTGTCTGGCCCCCTTCTCTGGAAACAGGTGTCAGAATGGTGAGTGTGCTTTCACCGGCTTCCCTCTTCCCTCTGAGTTGAGCAAGAGGGTATTCCTCCTCCAGCTCTAGGGGATAGAAAGGGCTGAATGCGTCCATGGAAAGGGTAATAACCACGCATACTGTATCCTCCATGATGGAGGATACATATCCTCCATATCCTCGACGCCATAACAAGCAGCAGCTCATTGAATCTTCCCCCATGCCTATCGGATAGACTGGTATGTCCATTCTACAGATGAGAACACTGAGGCTAACAGGAGATAAGAGCTGGACTCTGACCAAGCTGTATCCTCCACTCAGGACTTGTTGTTTAGAGTGTTTAGACTAACTACAACAGAGGAATACTGTTCTCAAATGAGAGAGCAGGAAGAATCTGACGACACATGAGGCCCAATCCAGTTAGAGAAAGGGAGCCCAGAGATACAGGGGACTTGCTCATGGTCACACAGCTAGTTAGAAGAGCAGAAATTAGAGCCCTGGTGCTGGCTCCCATCCCCATGCTCTTTCTTCCTACCATCCTCACGATGTCTGACTTCAGTGACCTCTTATGGGTATAACATGAAGCTATGTGATAAGATATTGAGAATAGAACTCTTACCAGCTACGTGCACCCCTGGAGAGAACATGGTTCTGTTCCATCTAGCCACCATCTAACTCGAGTGAGGGGCCCAGTGAGGATCTTTAAATAGGGCTTTATGATTGACTTGTTTTCTCTGTGCCCTCTTCACCCCTTCCTTCCATTTGCAATCCTGTAAGTCCTTCAATAAATGTATCAGGATGGTTTGGGGTATCAGGCATTAACATATTATCTGGGTTCATCCCTCAACTTCCCCAAAGAATGACAAAATTGTAAATAGAATATAAAATCAACTACAAAGGAGAGAAACTCAAATTGTAGTTCTATTTGTTTGTGGAAGGCGTAAAAATTATTACGTTTTTTGTTTTTTTTAATCAAGATAGAGTAAAAAAAGAATATAAGCCCTGGAAGGAACTGGGATGCAATCATTCATGACCCAAGGATTTTTTTTTTTAATTGTCCAGGAGTAGCGTGGTATTTCCAGACCACAGACAAGGGCACACTTTCTGTCAGTTGTCCCTCACTACCTACCCCCCAACATCACATTGTGTAGGTATCCCGGTAAGTAAAATGTGTCCCCAATCATGTCACTCACTTCTCTTTCGATCTCCTACAGTGCAAAACAAGTGCAAGAACAACTCATGTGACCGGGGCGAATGTCTCATTACCCAGAGTCCTCCCTATTACCGCTGTGCCTGTAAACACCCTTACAGCGGACCCAACTGCTCCACAGGTAAGTGCTGAAGGCCCCTTCTCTGCTAGGTTTTCTCTCTGGCTTGTGCCTGGGATGTCTGCAAACTATCATGGGGAAGTCCAGATACCTCTAATGCTTTAGTGGCATCCGAGATGGCCCTTTTAACTAGGACTTTTTAAAAATGCATCATCTGAGGGCACCTGGCTGGCTCAGTCAGTAGAGCATGCGACTCTTGATTTTCGGGCTGTGAGTTCGAGCCCCATGTTGGGTGTAGAGATTACTTAAAAATAAAATCTCGAAAAAAAATAAAATGCATCACCCCTAGAGGTCTAGGGGGATTTGACTAACCTGTGTTCCTTCCCATCCAAAAAGAATAATCTTGAAACTCATTTCCTCCAGGAAGTAAGCCCTGGTCTATTTCTGGAATGGGCCGTGTAGGGTATTAAATCTGTACTTAGTCACTGCTATGAGTCAGGCATTGGCCCAAGGGATTTACATTTTTTCTTACATTTTTCCAAAAATGCCACAAGGAAGAGCTTTATAGATGAAGGAACTGAAGTTCAGAGAAGTTAACTAACTTGCTTACAGTCACACAGCTATGGAAGGGCAGAGCCAGGTTTCAACCTAGCCCAGACTGGCCCCTAGTTTCCTGCTCAGTCTATACCCCTTGTTCCTTACTGGGTGACCCATCTACTTAGGTGTTCTTTGCATGGCCTCCATCATATTGACCCAACCACGTTTGCTTATGTTCTTAAGTTTCGTGTGTACATTGACTAGAGTGTCAGTGGGTCTGTCTTTCCTTTGTGGTAACCCAACTTCTATGAAAGGACAGGCACCAGAAGAGTGCCACCAATATCTCCTCATCATCTCTGATGTAGCTACAACTCCTTCTGAAGAGACTTCCTGGCCCCACTTTCTGTGTTCACAGCGGCTCCTGCGTGCAGGCCAAATCCCTGCCAAAATGGTGGCACCTGCTCCTGGCATAGGCGTAGAACCAAGTTCACCTGTACCTGCCCTGACCAGTTCAAGGGGAGATTCTGTGAAATAGGTATGGGTCTCTACTGCCTCTTCAACAGAAACTCTGGGCCACAAGGGGGCCTTTGGGATCCTTTTATGTTTGGGTTTTGTTCCCAGAATAGAGTTCACGTCAAGATTCCCAAACTCTACCATTGCCTTGGCCTTCCAACCACGGGGCATAGAGTGCGTCTGGCTCCATGTAAATAAAGTCACAAACTGGGATGTAATGTAGGCCAGTCAAGCACACCAGGACCTCCCTGGGCCTCAACCCACAGGCCACCAGCCTGTGGCTTGAGCCAAAATTAAAGAATTAAGTTCCTTCCATCTACTCACAACCACCATGTTTCATGTTTTTAAGTTGGGTTGAACATGGGATATACAAGACACTCTCTTTCTAGAATTCATAGTGGAATCTCAGCGTGATCAATTTTCAGGCCCAATCCTCTCCCTACTTGATGCACCTGCCAGGTCCTCTTCAGGAGCAACATGCCAGTCCCTCTCAGTTCCCATGTCCCTGCCTGCTCTTTCCAAGGTCCTGAAGACTGCTATGTTGGTGATGGCTACTCCTACCGAGGGAAAGTGAGTAAGACAGTCAACCAACACTCATGCCTTTACTGGAACTCCCACCTCCTCTTGCAGGAGAATTACAACATGTTTATGGAAGATGCTGAGACCCATGGGATTGGGGAGCACAACTTCTGCAGGTAAAACTTACCTTCTTCTCCATGAGCAGTCTTGGGAGCTTGTCAGTGTAAGGGTTTCTCTATCCCTTTCCCCTGCTCCTAGTGTTCCTCGGCCAGCTTATAAATTGGGGAGCGGAACACTGAAACTCATCAGCTTTCTTTGTGGGAAGGTTTTCCTACACAGGATAGGCTAGGTTTTGTTGCTATAACAAACAGCTCTCAAATCCCAGTGGCTTGAATACCTCAGGGTTTAATTTTCACTGTGGCTGCATGTGTCATGTGGGCTGGGGAGTGAGGAGTGAGGGAAGAGTCTTAGCTCCACAGAGTTACTCAAATACCCAGAAAAAGCAAGGAGAGACTCGAAAACAGAGCATGAGTTTTTTTTACTGCCTGAATGTAGAATGGATGCATCATCTCTGCACATATATTTCGTTGGCCAGAAATAGTCATGCCATCCTGCATGACTCCAAGGGAGAAATGTAAAAGATAAAATGGAATGTCTGGTAAGCATTGCAGTCTCTGCCACAAGGATTCTTGGGTTTTCCCACATCAGGATAACCCCATTTATATTCATGGTGATGACTAGTTAACTTCTTCCCCTTCTGCAGTCTCCAAACACCTCTGATGGCTTCCTCCACTGCTCTAACCAAGGCCAAGGATGCATATCCTCTGCTTACAAGGGACAGGAATTTTTTTTGTATGACTTTAAACTGGTTCCATTAAGACAGAGGATTTCCCTTGCATGAAATACAAGTTATCTCCCACTTTCACTCACTTTGAGCTGTTTCCTTCCTGAAAGGGTCTTCAGAGAGATGCCCATGGCAGGCTTCCTCAGAGAATTCTCACATACTGGATTTAGAAGTCTGGGCAGAGGAGCTCTTCTTTTACCATGTGTCTGTGGCTATTTCACTTTCCTGACCAAGGAGAATCTTCAACAGGGATCTCATTTCTTTGTCTACAAACATTTGATATGTCCCATGGATCTGGCACAAGGCTTGTTGACTATTTTCTGATCATTGGGATTCTTCTCTGCAAGTTAAGTTTTGCCAAAAACACTATGTTCCGGGGTTTGTTAAGCTTTTGGAAGAATGGAATGGGAAGTGGTCCCTGGGAGAACGTAGGGACTTGGTATACTCTCTTATCCAAAGGTCCTTTGATGAAGTTCAGTGGCTTCACCAAGCCTTAACCTTGGATTATTTTGTGTTTTCGTTTTAGAAACCCAGATGGAGATAAAAAGCCCTGGTGTTTCATTAAAGCCAACAATGCAAAGGTGAAATGGGAGTACTGTGATATCTCAGCTTGCTCAGCCCTAGGTAAGACCATGGTTGTCCTGAAGCCCCAGGAAGAGTGAGGTTGCATGTCAATAGATAGATGTTCCTGCACCCCATCTCTTCTACACTGTCCACCCACACCACACCTGTTTTACCAATTGCCATCCCAGTGGAAACCCAAGTGCCCAATTCCATGCTCCCCTTTCAAAATGCCTAGCATGCCTGGATACCTTTGTAAACTGAGGCCAGTGATCCAACTATAAACTCATGTTTCCTGACTCCCAGTCAGTGTACTCAGCAAATACTTGCAGATTTCTCATTATATACCCAGTACTATCCCAGGTTTTCAGTATACAGTGGTGATCAAACATTGGCTGAGACTCCATAGCCTCTCAGGATGCAACATGGATAGAATTCCAACCTCACAATCTTCCTGGCAGGCTTCTCTGCCCCACCTCTCTACCCATGTGGAGAATGTAGCACCCTTGCACCTTGGTCAATGGGATTACCTCCCTGGATAGTTTCAATTCTGTGCCTTTGTTTTCACGGTCAGCTCTGTCTAGAATACTGACATATGTCTGATTTTGTCCATCTCCAACTATTCTTTAAAAATCAACTCAAGTAACCCTTCCTCTAGTGATGGATTTACATATTTACACACAAGTTTTTGTATACATGTCAGAATAAGAAGTAAAAAGCAACATCTTTATCACTAATTCTATAGACTTGCTTCATAGGCATCCAAGTATTATCACATATTAACTATGCACCTACTACCTGCCTGCCTGGTATGCATCAGGGCAGTCTCTTAACTCTGAAGCTTGCTAAGCTGCTAGACTCGGAGTCTTACCTCCGACAGCCTCCTTCTGAGGCCCTGGAAGGAAAGTGAGTGGTGTGATTTGTCTTTCTTGTGTCCCACAGACATTGCTGACCCAGAGGGAAGCCCCACAGAGCCTCTGACCAAGCTTCCAGGGTTTGACTCATGTGGGAGGACTGGGATGACGGAGAAGAAAATCAAGAGGATCTATGGAGGCTTTAAGAGCACTGCGGGCAAGCACCCGTGGCAGGCATCTCTGCAGACCTCATTGCCACTGGCCACCTCCATGCCCCAAGGCCACTTCTGTGGGGGAGCACTGATCCACCCCTGCTGGGTGCTTACCGCTGCCCACTGTGCCAAGTAAGTGACTACTGAAAGCAATGGCCAGAGAAACTCGAGTCTCTGGGGGGTGTTCTCCCCTTCCCATCAGATCAGCATTTGGGTGACTCTGGCAAGATCAGAGGGGATGATCTAACCCTAAGAGCAAAAGAGTGGCTCCTTAAAACCGGATGGAAAAGAGCTACCATGTCTAGAATGCTTACCGTGGACATTACATGCATTGTGACAGCTAATTCTGAACACAATCTACTGGAAGACAAGCTGAGAAAGGACAGGCATTTTTACTTTTATTTATTGTAATATACCCAATGCCTAGTGCGGTCCTCATACAGTGCCCATCCTTAGAAAATATTTGTGCAGTGAAAAAATTTATTGTTATTCTCATTTTGTAAACAAGGACCTGGGGTCTTGGGAAAGTTTAGGACCTTGTGTGAAGTCATGTGGAAAGGGAGAGGGTAAATGGGATATGAACCCAGACTGACCTATTTCCTTAACCTCTCCAGCCTTGTCCTGAACAGAGACCACAGCATGCTCCTATCGGATGCCATTACCACAAACCTCCTGGTTTTGTGCGTCTTCAGCCATGACTCCTGTTTGGCCTAGAGAAGCCAGCACTACTTCCCCTGAGTTCCCGAAGTTCATGGTCAGGGCTGGTCCCATGTAGCCCAGGTTTTTGTGGAAGCCTTGAAAGTCTTCCTATCCAGTGTCATTAAGCAAATTCTTCTGGGATTCCTCAAACACGCAGACCTTAACATCCACAGAGAATAGTTGTTCAAGAAGTTACTTGACTGC
>RCUC01143436.1:0-21117 GCA_003697995.1 Taxidea taxus jeffersonii | reverse complement strand
TTTTTTTTTTTTTTAAGACTTCATTCATTTATTTGACAGAGAGCGAGCGAGAGAGAGATCACAGGTAAGTAGAGAGGCAGGCAGAGGGTGAGGGGGAAGCAGGCTCCCCGCTGAGCAGAGAACCCAATGAGGGACTCCATCCCAGGATCCCAAGATCATGACCCAAACCGAAAGCAGAGGCTTAACCCACTGAGCCACCCAGGCCCCACTGTTGTGATTTCTGAAACATAAAATTTTTCAAAGATTTTACTTAAATATTAATAGTTCCTTGCCATTTATTTTCCCATTTGATGGCTAATACAATTATGACTATGCCATGAGGGTTATCTATGAAGGTCCTGAGCATTAAAGGAGAAGAGGCACGCGCAGAAAAAGTTGAAAAATACTCTCTTAAAGCATTGACAATTGGTGGCCAGTAATAGCTATGGTTCCTTTAGATTGTAACCATGCAGGATGTATCTACACAGAATTGAATTGTTTTTCTCATAACACAGGGTTTTGTTCATTTAAACAAGGCCAGAGTAGAGAGAGCCATCTCCATTTCCTATTACACTTGTTATTTGCTGCTTCTATCGAAAGAGTATTAACGTGAATTTGGAAAATACTCAAAATCTAAGAAATAAACTCTGCCCCACATCCATAGGCATGAACCCCTTGCAACTCTGTTACTGCCTTACACGACCTCTTTCCTTTGGCTACGTTGATTGGCCACAAGAGCCAGAGAATACCTTATCCAAATGTTGGCCAATCAGACTTTCTCTTCCAGAGAATGTGAAGGTCTAGAGAACTTAATGGAGTTCTTGACTGGAACTGAGGTAATGGGAACCCAGTGGTTACACATTGAATCAGTGAAGGTGAGATTGCGGAGATGGCAAGATGCATGACACAAAACAAAGAAGAGCACGTAAGGGAATCTATGAGTTGATAAGGGAAGGTTTCTAGCAGCTTCCTGGTCCTTTGTGTATCCTAGATTAACTTCTTTCATCAAAGCGCTTGATCGCAGGTTGACCCAGGAGCTGGCCCAGGGCAATTGGAGGCTACCTACCCTGGAATACATTCCACCAGCCCTTCCCACAAACCCTTGCCCTTACAATGCTTATATGCAAATGTAGTAAATATAAAATAAGCAAGATAAATAATTAAAATACACAGTATGATAGATAGGGATAAGTGTTAATTGAAAAGTATGGTAGGAAGTGTCATGGCTGGAGGTTCAATTATGGTTAGCTGACTAGTTAAAATCTCAGTGACAAGATGAAATTTCAGTGAAGTGAAGGGAATGGACTTCAAGTAAAGAGAAAGGGACTTCCAGGCAGAGGGAACAGCGAGTACAAGTTCAGGATCCTACCTGCAGGCACTGAAGGGAATAAGTGCGGTAGAAGGTTAGTAGGTGGTGAGATCAGAGAGATGATGGTCACGGTAAGATGTCCTGTTCTGTCTTACTCTGAAAACATTAGGAAGCCATTGGATCATTTTGAGCAAAGGAAGACATGCACTGTTTAAGTTTTAACAGGGTCACTTTGGGGAGCCATCATTTTGTTCCTTTGATTAGGAAAACATGAGCTGGTCTTTTCCACTTATAATACGTCAAAAATTTTTAACTGAGACATCCTTTGTCTAAATGGTTTTTGAATCCCAAACTGAATCATTGCTAAAGAAAGGTTGCTTCCCTGGTGCAACCACTCTGGAAAACAGCATGGAGGTGCCTCAAAAAGTTGAAAATAGAGCTGACTTACGACCCAGCAATTGCACTACTGGTATTCACCCTAAAAATACAAGCATAGTGATCTGAAGGGGCACTTGCACCCGAATGTTTATAGCAGCAATGTCCACAATAGCCAAACTATGGAAAGAACCTAGATGTCCATCAACAGATGAATGGATAAAGAAGATGTGGTATATATATACAATGGGATACTATGCAGCCATCAAAAGAAACGAAATCCTGCCATTTGCAATGATGTGGATGGAACTAGAGGGTATTATGCTTAGCGAAATAAGCGAATTGGAGAAAGACAACTATCATATGCTCTCCCTGATATGAGGAAGTGGAGATGCAATGGGCGGAGGGGTTGGTGGATAGGAAAAGAATAAATGAAACAAGATGGGATCGGGAGGGAGACAAACCAAGAGACTCTTAATGTCATAAAAGAAACTGAGGGGGGAAGGGGTATAGGGAGAAGGTGGTGGGGTTATGGACGTTCGGGAGGGTATGTGATATGGTGAGTGCTGTGAAGTGTATAAACCTGGCTATTCACAGACCTGTACCCCTGGGGCTAATAATACATTATATGTTTATAAAAAATTAAAAAAAAAGTTGCTTCCATGTTTTAAACAATGCCATTCTTTTTTTTTTTTTTTTTTAATTGGAATGTTGCAGAGTTTTCTTGTGTCTCTAATGGTACTCGGCAGTACAAGTTTTGGTCCTGGGATTTGAAAGAGATTGAGGAGCAAATGAGTTAACCTTTAATAACAGTAAGAAATATTTGCAATGGCTTCTAGATGTGGCTGTCTCGTGGCTCTCTCCACGAGGGTGCCCCCAGTAACTTGGCAGGGAAACCGTTTCATAGGAAAGGAATGCATATAAATATGTGCAAACCTTTCAGCAGATGAAACATCCAAACATGTAGCCATGAGGTGGAATTACAGAACACTAGGCAAATCACAAGATAAAAATATAACTTGATAGAAAAAAAGATCACAACTTATCTATTGGAAATTCATATCTTCCGTGATGTATTAAAACCAAAATTCCAGTCAAATTTGAATATATCTGAGAAGTAATAATTCATTATAAGTTTAATAAGTTTTAAAACTGGATAAATCTTAAATATTATAAATTTGGGATACTGAGGAGGAATTAGCTTCAAAAATAAATCATTCTCTCTTTTCTTTTTAACAAATTCCTTTGAAGCACCAATGCATGAACACAAATAATGTATCCACATAACTCTAGCACAACTCATTGGCTCTGGGATTAGAAGGCTAAAGTAATCTCCCCACAAAAAGATAGGATAGCTTATTTGTAATTATCACCAATAATTACTAAAGTGTGACATGCATGTTAAGTTGGAATGGCTTAGGGACCATCTGATGATGTTGCCTTATAGACAGGGAACTCAGTGAATATTGCAGGAAGGCAGCTGGGGAGGAGAGGGGTTGTGACTCCAGTTTCTTTATTATTTTATCCAATTTGATGCTTGCTCTTTCTCTTCTCACCTGGAGCCCTCCAAGATGACGTGTGCAATTTTAAAGGAAACTGGAGGGTAAAATGTATCAAGTGAGGCTTTTGCTCCCAGGACCCCAATCCTTGCTCACTGAGGATCACAGAGGGAATTTAACCTCATTGAAGTACAGGGGGTCAGACCACAGAATCCACAGAGCTGCTCTTAAGGCTCACTGTTCTTGCTGAGTCTCATTACCATAGAAGCTGACGGTCAAATGACTGTGCAGCATATTTGCTGCCAGAGAAAGGCTGCAAACTGTGATGCTGGGATGTAGAAATCTTGAAGCTTCCAAATGGAGTCCATGCTTTTGTCCAAAGTAGGTCTCTTTGCCTTTCCGTATTATCCTCACCTTTTACTTTATTTACTCTTTTCTTCCTGTGGGTTTTATGAGCACATGTTGAGCCCGGATATGGGGGCGTTTAAAATGTATACCATTTCTTTAAACCTGTGCTCAGGAGTGACCTGGCTCTAGAGCAGTTTTTTGACTTGGCGTTATCGATAGTTGGGGCAGCTTGATTATTTGTTGTCAGGGCTCTTCGGCACATGAAAGCTGTTTATCTGCATCCGTGGCTTGTACCCAGCAGAGGCCGTAGCATCCCCCAGCTGTGATAACCAAACATGTCTCCAGATATTGCCTAAGGTCCCCAGACTGGCAGAAAACCATCCCAGGTGGGGAGCCACTGCTTTAGAAGTTGAAACCGGTGGACTGATGGGTCCACTCTGCAAGACAGCTTATGACAGTTTTCTTGAAAGCTTTTCTTCAGCAATAGAAAAGGAAAAAAAACTTAAAAATTTGCACCATATCCCAGGCTGAGAGAAACTGCATTCATTAGGATAGAAAGTTGAACTTGACCTCAGGGTTGTTACCTGCGTGGGAAGCATATAGTTTGGAAGTTAGGAACTGCTGTGCAAAACTCTCAGTCCTTAGCAGGGAAGTAAGAGGCACTGACCTAAACATGTGAAGTCTGGTCCGTCTGTTCTATTGACTCTCTGGGTGACTTGTGACCATACCGGGGACCTCTTTATGTCAGTTGCAAATACCATGTAGTGATGCAAGGCGCTATTCCTAAAAGGCTTAAGTGCTGAGAATGGGAGTCCTGTATCAAAATAAGGTGTCACAGATGCATTCATGATGAGCCCAAGCACTTCCATCTACTGCAGAAGAACAAAATGAGTTCCAAGGTAAATGATATGGGGAAGAGAGATCTGTCCCATTTTACTACTAATAAAAATATTAGTAATGCCTCTGGCCCACTCCTGTACACTCTGCAGGTATGAACTCATTGTATCCTTACATCATCACCAGTGACATTCACTACTTAAAAATAGTATTTGAAAAAAATTTTCCCATTTTACTGACAAGGAAACTGAGACACAGAAAGATTAGATAACTGTACCGATGCCTTGCAGATATCAAGCTGTAGAGTCAGGATACAAACTGGTCAGTGTGGCTGTTAATCACTGTGATGTGATTGTTAAATAAGCAAATGGCATTATATGCCTTCTTCCTCCCCAGTGGTCTGCTAAGTGCTGGACAGTCAAAGATGAGTAAATCATGTTTTCTGCTACGAAGAAGTCACAATTTAGTGGAATCAATTATATAAATAAATCATTCCTCCAGTAGATGAGCTGATGCTTCTAGCATAGCCCCAGCTGCAAACTCAGTAATAGAACAAAGGAAGGATGATGAGCTCAGCCCTGAGGACAGCAAGGGGACTTCATGGAAGAGATGGAAGGAGAGCCAGGCTCTGGAGGATAAACAAGAACTCACCAGAAAGACCTGCTATGTGAAAGTCCTTTGAGAAGAAGGAATGAGCCAGGAATCATCTGCATGGTTATCATCAGTCTGCCTGGGGTCTTAAGCGCCCATTATAAACTAGCCCATTCTTCCAAATTCAACTTATCTAGTATCTCCTTCATAGGAGGTCATTTGGGATACACTCATGTTTCTTCTTGTTCCAGGTCTTGACCTTCTGCCCATTAGTTGAGTGCACTTCATTTTCCCCAAGGAGACTAAGTTCGATGCTCCCTAAGGGAAGTGAGTCTGGCTGTATTCATTGCTGTGCAGTGAGTTAGATGCATGTTAGATGGTGCTAGGTGCATGCCACGTTCAAGGATGAGGAGAATAACACATATCTGGATGTAAGACAATGAAAATGTCATATCAAAGAAGCCATTAAATGTATCCTGCAGTCAAATGCTCTACCCCTGAGCTATACCCCCCATTAAATGTATCCTGTTTAAAAAAAAATTCTCTAATGCAAGTCCAAGCAGCATTTGGAGTATATATTTTGATGCGTGGGACCAATAATCCATGGCAATGTAACAGCAACAACAAAAACATGGTAAGCCCTGTATCAAATCAGTTTTGAATTTTGATAGATCTGGGTCTTGCCTCTGCCTAGAGCAATGAGTGCTTCTAAAACTTGAGTGTGTGTTGGTCTTCACAAGAATTTGTTAAAATGCAGGTTTCTGCAGATTCTAATGCAGCATTCCAGAATGGGGTACAGCAATGCCCTTATTCTGAATGAGCCTTTGGAACAGGTTTTTAAAAATTGGTTGAGTTGTAAAAGTAGGCAAGAGGTTTAGACTCAGGAGGAGAAAGAAGGAGAAAGAACTAGCACCTAACAAAATGCATTGAAGGGCACTCTGTGGGCCAGCTGAGCCACATAATAATAGTAATTCTCTCGTCATCTTGTACCAAATCCCTAACATTCCAACGAGAGCCCATTCTCAGGTTCCGGCTCCACCCAACTACTGGGAGAAACTCTGACATGAGGCCCAGGCATTGAAAGCTTTGTTTTTGTTTGTTTGTGTTTTAAGATTTGAGAGAGAGAGAGTGGGAGAGAGCATGAGAGGGGAGAAGGTCAGAGGAAGAAGCAGACTGCCCGCAGAGCTGGGAGCCCGATGCTGGACTCGATTCCGGCACCCCGGGATCATGACCTGAGTCAAGGGCAGTCGCTTAGCCTACTGTGCCACTCACGTGCCCAGGCACTGAGAGTTTTAAAAAGCTCCTGAGATGATGTTAATGAGTAGGTTAGGCTGAGAATTACTGTGGTAGGGCCCTAAAAGTGACTACATGTAAATATCTCAGGATGATTAACACCTCAGCAAGCCAATTTCTGGTCATTGTTAACATTTGAGGGTAAATGAGTTCATTTGCTCTTTCTTAAGTAACCACCAGCAAGGTAAGGCTAGTTCCCTCTGGGATCCAAATGTAGAAAAAGGAAATTTAAGTGGGGGATTCAAGGTGAAGATCCGGAAATGCCCAGAGGAGCACTGGTAACTGTGAAGACCCCCTGAGAAACAGAAAGTACACGTCCAGGGAAGCGCTGTTTCAAAGGGAAGGGAAGGGAAGTGAAGGAAAAGGGCCGAGTTTGCTGAGCACACGGTTGCTGCTGGTTCCCTGGCTGACCTTGAGGTCCTCAGCTTCCTTTTTGGTGCAAAGTCAGTGAATGAGAGATGTGCTGAACCTGAACATGTAGGAAGCAGGTCATGGGGAAATCTGGGAAAGAGAATCATCTGCACCCCCAAGATTTCCCAGCTTTGGACCAGAAACCTTCCTCCCTGATGATTTTCAGGTCTCCATAAGTGGGGTGAATGGGAGCAGAGCTGGTGGTTCCACACTGGCTCAGAGGAGGTGGCATGTAAGGAAGGGTTTGAGCTGTGTTCAAGTGAGGAAGGCGTGTTTGAAGGAAGAGGCTCTGCGGGGGTAATTACAGCTGGGGCTGGAACGACAAAACTGGCTTGTTCTTAACTGCTATTTGTGGCTAATCACTTCCAGATAACAAATGAATAGCACAGTAAATGTTAGCAGGATAATTTTCTATTAATCAAGAATAATGAGTGAGTAGACTAATTCCCTCTCCAAACATCCCTAATTTTAATGCTGTTGCCTGTTGGTGCCTCAGATTGATTACATGGTGATTTAGAGGGGGTGAGACAGTAGGGAGACTCACAATAAAAGGCAGGATATTATTATTTCCTGCTACATTCATGTAGAATATCAAATTTCCCCATGTGAATTCTTGTAGAAGATGAACATTGCCTTTCCAAAATGATCTTAACCCAGAGAGAGAATGCCCAAATTGTGTGTGTATTTCAGAGAGAGGGAAAGAGAGATGTCCAGATTGCAAACTCAAGTCACAAAACCTAAATGCATAAAATCTGGAATAAGTCTAAGTGTTTTCTCAACTTCATTCCTTGTGAGAGACTTTGGTCAATTTTCTTAAATCCACTGACATTTCATTTATACACTCAAAGTAAAGTTTGTGTGGGTTTTAGTTATCTCACATTACATTACACTGACCTCAACAGTCTGTGCCTTGATCCATCCCAACACTGGACTTTCCAAGAAATTAGATGTAGTTCCAGCCCTTCCAGGAGGGCATAATCTAATAGGGAAATCAGCCACATGTGAAACAAAAGCAATTAAGGGGTGAGAACATACTTAATCAATCTGCAGTAGAGGGGGAGAAATGTCTCTGTTCCAGTAGTTCAGTAAGGGTTCCTTGGGTATGTGTGGGAATAAGGGGTATAGTGTGAGGACATGGTGTGATGGAATTCTTGTTGGGCCCTCCAGATTCACTCTCCACCCTTCTTCATCTATCACTCTACTCCAAGAGGCTGATCTGTTTGGATTACATTAATGAGTTCCATTGCCTTCCAGCCTCTTGTAGCTTTTGTCCAATGAGGAGCTCCAGGAGGAGACCAGAGGGAAGTGTAAATTGGGTGTGCATCTCCCTACTCCTTTTGAGACTGCAGTTGGTAGCTTTCCTCTGGCAGAGAACACAACTTCTCTTATGGACTCCCTTCCTACTCTCTCTCCTTTGGGCTTTCAGTAGCACTTCCTCCCTTCTCCCCCTTTGCCTAGAAGTGACAGAGGTAGGGCAGGGTGTTCCCATTCCCTGTGATTTCCCTAAACCCTATCCATGCATTTGTAAGTTGTCTCTTTAGTAAATTCTCCATGAATTTTTCCAGGGCAGGAGTGTCTTCTGTTACCTTTCGGCTTACTAGCTAAGACACATACTCTGAGATGGGAGGATAGAGAGATCAGTCAATAGGAATAATTGAGATGATATACTTGATTTATAGCAAGTTAACTTAATATAGGGTATTAGCTCATTCTCATATAGAAAGTTAATGGTAAACTGGTAGGCCAACAAGTAAGATATAAAGATCACCCAGTTTGAGGTCTTAAAGATGTTTCACATGTACAGCTCTGCTAGATTTGAACCATCCTCCACTCTTTTCTAAAGCAAGAAGAGCAGTTGGGACGCCTGGGTGGCTCAGTGGGTTAAGCCGCTGCCTTCAGCTCGGGTCATGATCCCAGGGTCCTGGGATCGAGTCCCGCATCAGGCTCTCTGCTCAGCAGGGAGCCTGCTTCTCCCCTCCCCGCTCTGCCTGCCTCTCTGCCTACTTGTGTGATTTCTGTCTGTCAAATAAATAAATAAAACCTTAAAAAAAAAAGGCAAGAAGAGCAGATCAGAGAGATCCCTTCCCAGACTTTTTAGTTTGAAATGAGATGAAGGCAGCAAGAAGGTTGAAAGAGACTGTGAAGACCCCCATTAAAAAGGCAGATCCCTGTTTAAATGTTGTCCCCAGCTGTGGCTCATTGGTTCACCTCTCTTGGCAAACCTGGGGAGTATAAGAATCAAGCCAAAATGTCCATGCATGCAAATCATCCCATGGCTTTCCTTTTTGCAATGCATGCTTTGGATGAAAACAAAATATTCTTGAATTCTGATTATTTACTTATCTGTTCATTTATTTATTCATGTGTTAATGCATTCATTTATGTATCAAGGAACCAAATATAAATGAAGTTGCATTGCAGCAATGATGCCCATTCCCTCAAAGATCAGGAAGGTGATAAGGACGTGTATAAAGGTAGACAAGTCCTTTGTTTCCCTTCAGTAGTCCTAATCAATTTGTTTATCTTGATGGACAGATGCAGGGTATTAACTCCCTGCCATATTTTCCAATAGGAAAAATAGTAACGTGGACAAGCTGACAAATGAACAAGGAGAGCTCTTATGGATAGCTAAGCACTAGCAGAATATGTGAAACTAATTTCATGCCTAAAAACCAGGAGGGCCAGGTTCAGGACATCTATCATCCTCTAAATTAACTTGTACAAAAAAATTTTTGAGGTATATTCCTCACATGGAATGTGTTGATTTCTTTTTTTTTTTTCTATTGTATTTTTTTCCCAAAGAATGTTGAGATCTTTAAGCCTGCTCAAAGTCCGAATCTTCATTCAAGTCTGACAGATCTAGATTAAAATCCCAGATTTCAAATGATTTGCCTGCATGTCCTCAAGCAAGTCTCTTTCTTTCTCTGAAATCAACTTTCCTTACCTGAAGAAAAATGGGAGGAGGGAACAACCTTTGATGTAAGTGCTAAGGACTGAATGCGGCCACATTTATAAAGTACTTGGCAAGACACCAGTGACAGAGGGTAGAAACAACTACTCTTGTTGCTGTTTAAAAAACAATGGGTGGGGGGAAGAGGGGTTGGGTGAGGGTGGTGGGGTTACATCATATGTTTAAATAAAGCTTAAATAAAGTAAAAAACAAAACAAAACAAAACAAAACAAAAAACAAAAAACAATGCAGATCCAACAATCTGACTTCCAAGAACGGTAGCAAGAAGAGAGAGGAACACAAAAACAAAGTTACTCAAAGATATTAAAGTGTAAGTCTGACCTCCACCTATGTGGGGAGCTTCTCTGTAATGCTCTGGTCCTACAGCTCTAGGCACCCATTTCTAGTGATTGACCGTGTTTACCCATTCAGTCACTGATTGAATTGTTCCACAGCTCGAGGCGTGAAAATGTTCTCTGAGGTTATAGAGATAGAATGGAAGAATGCGGAATGTTTTAGAGTCAATCATAAATGGAGATGAATGTCAGGTAGGCTCTTCACTAACAGAGCGGCCCCCACAAGCCCCATACCCATCTCTGGTCTGTTCTTTTTCCCAAGTGTAGAATGGCAACTTGTAAAGATAAAAGAATGAGATGAAATATGAAAATTTAAGGTACAGCTGTTCATACATAATGGCTAGTTAGTTCGTTCCCTTCTTCCCTTCCTCTGTTGAGCGAAATCAGCCTTCTTGTGTCTCAGCCATTTATGTTCCATCCAGCTCTGGAATCGATATGGATTAAGTTGAGTTGCTCTTTCGTGATCAGATAGCTATTCTCTTCTCTTTTATTTTCTCTTGTTAATGGTAAATGACTTCTGGGTTCTATTCCATTTCTATGGGACATGATTGTGATGGCACTAAAGGAAAGAGATGCAATGCTTGTGTATGACTGAGGAATATAAATGGACTTTATGTAATATT
This sequence comes from Taxidea taxus jeffersonii, assembly GCA_003697995.1. Taxonomy (NCBI): domain Eukaryota; kingdom Metazoa; phylum Chordata; class Mammalia; order Carnivora; family Mustelidae; genus Taxidea; species Taxidea taxus. Next base: position 10,546 of record RCUC01143436.1, on the reverse strand, counting down.
CAAATACCAAGGTTGGAAAGGCAAAGGATCTTCCACAGAGTGCACTCTGAGCAACACATCTTGGTGACCCGCATTCCCTGACCAGCAGACATCCCATTAAGATGGATTAAATTTCTCATTCTTACAATAAATCTTCCCTCTGTAACTAAAGCTCTTTGCAACACAGGCTGTAAGAGACAACGCACTGTATTATTATTATCCGCCTCACAAACAGTGCAGGCTAATTTTAGTGACACATTTTGTCTGTTTTCATCCTTCATTTGTATACTTGGCCTTTCAAATAGAGTAGTTTGAATAAACATTACAGCCATATTTATGGGTATTCTTGCTAAGTGCTTCTCTTGGAGATGCATTATCAAGCATTCAACATAAACCACAGAGATAGAGTCATTCATCCTTGTTAGGCAGGCAAATAGAGGGAAGTTGTTTTTACCAACCATCCTGGGCCTGCAAGTCTTTATCTAAATCTAAGGCAACACAGAGAGAAGAATCCCCAACTGATTAAGTAGGAAGTTAAGGGAGGAAAAAAAGAAAAAAGATAGAACAAACCTGCAGGCTGGTTCTTTAATAGCAAGATTGAGAAGGAAGGCTGGAGTTGCCAAGAAGCTAATATTTATTGGGGGCCTACAATATGCCACAATCTGTGATTAGGTAATTTGCATGTATTATATCCTGCAATGGAGAGATCTGGAATGTGCCATTTAGTCGAGGAAGAGCTGTTATTGCCCTTGTTTTATAGCTGAGTAAGTGGAGGTGCAGAGGTGAGAGCATTTGTCTGAGGACAGGGAATTCATGGCAGAGTTGGGACTCACCCCAGGTTTGCAGACAGCAAAGCCCATCTCAGCACACTGGCTGTGTCAGCAGTGCCAGGAGGACCGAAAGAGCAATACTGGGTATAAAAAAAAAAAGATATTCTCTGTATCTTACAAAGATATGATCAAAAGACTATCAAAAGTCAAAAGAAGGGGCACCTGGGTGGCTCAGTGGGTTAAAGCCTCTGCTTCAGCTCAGGTCATGATCCCAGGGTCCTGGGATCGAGCCCCACATTGGGCTCTCTGCTCTGCAGGGAGCCTGCTTCCTCTTCTCTCTCTGCCTGCCTCTCTGCCTACTTGTGATCTTTGTCTGTCCAATAAATGAATAAAATCTAAAAAAAAAAAAAAAGTCAAAAGAGACCTAGGCTGGGGTCTCTTTATCCAAAAACTTTACCCAAAAAAAGAGTTAAATTAAAAGGGAAAAATAATTCCCTGCTAACTCCTTGGGAGTTGATGAGAACGAGGAGAAACCACCGGGTGTGTCCCTGGAAGCAGGACAAAGACAGAGGATGGGAGTAGAAAGGACATCTTGAGGGAGAGTTGAGAAAAGGAAGGAAGGATGGAGGACAAGAGTGGGAAGGGAGGAGGGTTCAGGGGAGGAGAGGGAAGAAGTCTCTTAAGTTGTTGTTTTTGTTTTTTCTTCTCGTGCTTCTGTGTGTTGTATGTTGTTTACTCTTGTTCCAGAACTATATAAATCATGATTTTCATGTTACAAAACAGTGTTCACAAGTCTCCAATCATATAAAGTACTTTTAAGATCAACTGTAATATAAGTTGCATCTATTAAGAAGGAAAGAAGGGAGGGAGGGAGGAGGGGAGAGGAAGATCCAATAAAACCCAACAAGACTGTTCATGATATCATTAATAAGGGCTGAAGTACCTTGTAAAGGCAAGCACAGACCAGACACATACATGCTAGTCCTTCTGCAATGACTGAATCAGGCTTTGCTGAATACCTATAAGTACAATCATAGATCTCTGTTTCTTCTGTCCTGTGACGTTGGGACCATTTGTCACCAGTTGCCTACTGTTCGTGTCCGTAGTCAGCACCTCATCGTGCCTGAATAGAAGGAGAAAAATCTAATCCTGTCTGATCAGAATATACTGTCAGTAAAATTGAATATAACTCCAACAGTCAAAGAAAAGCAGTAAATCTATGCGAACTCCTGGCAAAAAACCCACAAAAACCAAAAAACAAAAAATCTTCTGGTTGTCACTCCCCTCCCCCTTAACAAGTACACTTGGATTTCTATAATGATGCTAATTCTAATGTATTTCATTTTGTAATGCCCTCTGGGATTAGTCATCCTGGGAAATAATCACTAGGCAAGTAGCTTGGTATTAGGTTTCTCATTAGGACGCTAATGCACTTGGCGAACTGTGATTGTCTAATACTTCTTCCTCCAGGTAACCCACTTTGCCTGTTCAGCTCTTTATGGCCTTGCAGGTCTGTTGGTTGGGGCTGTGTTGTTGCTGTGCTCCCGCTCTGCAGAACTATTTCCGTTAGACTTGGCATTTGGATGGCTGGTTTGAGACCTGGGCCACCTCATTAGTAATTTTTCTATTCAGACATATTCTATAGCAACTGCCATTTAACATTGCAATGATTTTTCCCCCTTTTTTTCATGTTCACAATCCATTAGACTTGCTGTAAATTGGCAAGGATAAGGGTCAACTAATGTTTTTCTGATGCTGGTAGTTTTCCCTCATTCTCAGCTCATTTGAATCACTGTGATGCATCACATGGTCGCAAAAAGAATTTCATACAAGTTGGGGATGTGTGCGTGCATGTGTGGCACACACTGTTGACAGATCAAATGTCTATTTCTGTCATGGCTCGGGAAGATCCCCTTTCTATGTATTTGCACAGTGACCTAATATCAAAGTTTCTTCAGTCTTCATCCTGGGCTCAAACTAAACCAAGACTTGATTAATCCACCACATGTTAGCTAATTTACTGTACAAACTTGAGCAATTATTTTTGTAGATTATTAGAAACATGTGGGTCAGGATAAGTAATACCAGCTGCTTCATTATCAAGTAAATCCTGAAAATTCTTGGCGAAACCAAGTAAAAGTTCTTTTACTTCTTGTTCCTATAAATTCCATTATGTGTGCCTGCAAATGAGCAGTTTTGCTTGGCTCTTTGAAGCAGTGCCTCTGGGATCTGGGCTCCTTTCATCCACTCTAGGAATTCTGGACCCTCAAAGTCCTTGGAGTTCTTCACTGGATCCCCTTTATCTGCCTAGACAAAGTGGAACAGGGGGAAGGAGAGAGGAGGAGAAGAGAGAAATTTTGTAAGAGATCCGAAAGAGATTTTTGGAGGCCATTTTTAGAAGTACCATATATTAGTTTACTGATATTCCTTAACCCATACCTGAGTTACATTGTCTCGTTATCTGAAAGGCAAATACAAAGGTATTTCAGCCCAAGAGGAGATTAATGGTGTGGAGAGATTAGAACAATGTCTCAGCTGTGCTCTTCCCATGCATGGGTCATTCTTAGTACCCACCCAAAGCTCATGAAGGCACTGTGTTCAGCAGCATTTCTGGATAACGAGTGACCTTTTTCATATTCCAGATATGGTTCTTCCTGGTTTACTACCTATAACTTCAAATGACAAGCCCCAAACCTAATATATGATGGTAGAGTAGAGATAAGCTAACCACAGTAATACTGATATTTGGAAAATTAAAAAAGGAAAGTACAGAGAATTCACTGCTTTTGCTTCACCATCTTCTCTTTGTCTTCATGTGGTCTTTCTTCCACATGAGTCTGTGGCTAAGTGTTTTCTTCTTAAAAGGATACTGACCATATTGGATTAGGACTCATCCTAATGACCTTACTTTAACCTAGTTACCTCTGCATGTATCCTGGATCAAATAAGGTCACATTCTGAGTTAACTGTCATAGGACTCCAAGTGATGAATTTTGGAGAACACAATCCAACCCATAACACTGAATATGACTTTTTTTTTTTTACTGTTTATTATCTAGCTTTTTTATTTAGCATACTTATTTGATACTTGTTTATCCATCCATTGATAGAAATTTTAGGTTGTTTCCATTTTTATGAACACTTGTTATAAGCCATTATATGATCACATGGCTCCTTTTCTCTTAGAGAAATACCTAGGGGCAGAATGGCTGGATCAGATGGCAGGTATAGGTTTAACTTTTCTAAGAAATTCCAAAGTGATTTCTTTTTTTTTTTTTTAAGATTTTATTTATTTATCTATTTGACAGACAGAGATCACAAGTAGGCAGAGAGGCAGGCAGAGAGAGAGAAAGAGGAGGGAGCAGGCCCCCTGCTTAGCAGAGAACCGGATGCAGGGCTCGATCCTAGGACCCCGGGATCATGACCTGAGCAGAAGGCAGAGGCTTTAACACACTGAGCCACCCAGGTGCCCCTCCAAAGTGATTTCTAAGGTAGTTATCCTATCTTACATTACCAGTATATGAGAATCTTAGTCCCTGAATATCCTCATCAGCACTTAGTGTGGTCGGTCTTCTTAAACTTAGCCATTCTGCTAGGTGTCTATCTCATTGTGGTTTTTAGTTGCCCACACATGATCTTTTGATTACAGTTAGTCCCACACGTTAACATCCCCACTCACATTCTTTTCCCAACTTAGTTTCAGGCCTCTACTGTTTTTTTTTTTTTTCTTTCCTTTATTTATTTCCCTTTATTTGTCCTTCACTTATTATTGTCCTTTTCTCTCTCAATAAAATGGTGGCTGCCACACTTGAATGAGAAGCCACATTCTGAATTTAATAGTTTTCCGTCGACAGTGTACTCATCTGAGTTTTAGTGGGCCACTGACACTTAAACCTTCTAACTTCCCATCTCTCATTGTGTCTAAAGCAGATGAGTTTTCTAGAAACACGCCCTTGCTTTCTGACTCTCTCTATTCTGTTTCATTTCTACTCACACACCAGCCAGGTTTTATGCATGCTCATCTCTTTCTTACAGAGCCTTACCGACGCAGCTAGCAGCACGCACCAGCCACTAGCCGCTGGCTCCGTAGGTGTGTGCTTTACCTTCTTCCCTATGGCAGGAAATAGTGATACCAAATGTTTTGCTGTGAATGGCGCGAGTTCCCATCCTTCGAGCCTCTCTTATTTGTCTCCTCTCTGCCTATCCCCTGACCTATAAGGCAAAAACTACACATTTTGGGGGGGGGGTTGTTTTTTGGGTTTTGTTTTTTAAATTAGAGCAGCACCCTTTTTGCGGTTAACCAATGGCTGTGTTAGGTGAAATAGCTTAGCTGCTGCAGAAACAACCATGAAATCTTAGTAGCTTAGCATTATTTATGTCTTATAAAAACTCATCAGTTACTATAATCCCCACCAGCTTTCCTCAGTAGCCTCCCGCCACAGAGTCCACACAGCCTTCACTTAGTGACTCTCATGGGCCTCAGTATCCTGGACCTTGATCCCTGGACCTTCTCCATCCAGTCAACCGATGAGGAAAGAAAGAGAAAGCATGTATGTGAAGGAGCACATGGCAGATGCGACGGGCACACTCTTTAACAGGGTGTGCCTCACTCCTGCCCATGTTTCATTCACTATAACAGCCCCCCAGTCCCAACTAACTTCAAGGGGACTGGAAAATATATTTCCCGTGAAAGGAGTGATTTGGTGAACACATAATTCTAGGACACAGAAGAATTAAATAAAATAACACCTGTAGACCCCTTGGCACAGTGTCTGATGCCCGGAGGAGGCATTCAGTAAAGGCTGGTTACCAATACAGAAAGAATTATACCTACTGATTGGTCTCAATAAACTTCAAAGAATCTCTATTCCATATTTGCATGGCTTAATCAAATATATCATTAGAAATAAGATGACATTTTCACTTATTGAAATTCTGACAGCTCATAAATCCTAAAATTCAGGATCCACTGGGAAGAGCAAAAAAGTGAGATGCGTTCATTTTTGTACACAGACAGACTTGCACGCATTTGCACACATATGCACATACGCTAAGAGACCAGTGAAGAAATTACTATAACTTCTTTTCATTGGGTTCTAAGGAAACTTCCTAGATATCTCTTTAGTTAACTGTGTGTTGCTGCTTTCCATTAGGCCATAGTAGATGTGATGTCCATGAAATGGCCCTTTATTGTCCTCAGAATGAGGGATATTTACGTGGAAGCACGTTCTCTTTCTCTCCTCATCTGGAATATTAGTGAGAAGTATAGGCTCTAACTGTAAGCTTCTTCCTCTGCCTGGAGTTTGGGAGCACGCTCTCTTGGCATCTGCTCTATCTACAGTAACCTGTGTTCCTGTGGGCTTCTTGTGTGGTAAGCATGGGTATGAGAATGAGAATTTTATCCTTAAAAAAAAAAAAAATGCCTTCTGGAGCACCTGGGTGGCTCAGTGGATTAAGCATCTGCCCTTTGGCTCAGGTCATGACCCCATGGTCCTGGGATCAAGCCCTGCGTCAGGCTCCCCAATTAGCAGGGAGCCTGCTTCTCTCCCTCTGCCCTTCCCACCCAACCCCCCACCTTGTGCTCTCTCTCTTGCACTGTCTCTCTCTCTCTCTCAAATAACTAAATAAAATCCTTAAAAAAATACCTTCTGATTTTTACAAGATTAGGTAGAGGGAAGAGCGCCAACCAAAAGCAATAATAATGTTAATGAAACCAATGGCTGAGGAGAAATTTCTGGTGAGTGTCAATCATGAGGAAAAATGTCAGAAAAAGATATTAATGTCCCCTTACAGGAGAAGCCTCAGATGCAATTGGCATTTGAAACAGCTGGAAAGGGCAGATTTTTCTATAATAATGTTCCATTCAAATCAGATCCATTGTGGGCATACAGGGTCACCCAAAAGGCCCAATTGAGTTCTCTACTGACTTCCAAACTAAAGATTCTAGGTTAAGTAAACTTGCACCGTGCAGCAATTTGTTCTAAATCCCAGCGAAACATAGATGCCAATGTCAATTGTTGGTGCTGATATCTTTCTCCTCATATAATTGTAAGGACACATTTCTTCTGCTTTCTTAGAAGCAATTCTTTTGACTCTAGTTCTTTTGTTTCCTTCTGATTTATTTTGTCTTCTTCAAACCAAGTATTATTAATCTAAGGGCTATTTTCATAATTTTAGCAGTTAAAACTATTTTTGGCATAAAAGTAGTACCTTGAGGAAACACAAACAGGCCATCAAATATTCAGAAACATGGTTGTGCACTGAAAATGTGAAAATTAGGGAGTCCCCCCCTCATTTTTTAAAAAAGATTTTATGTATTCATTTGACAGGCAGAGATCACAAGTAGGCAGAGAGGCAGGCAGAGAGAGAGAGGAGGAAGCAGGCTCCCCACTAAGCAGAGAGTTCGATGTGGGGCTTGATTCCAAGACCCTGGGATCATGACCTGAGCCAAAGGCAGAGGCTTTAAGCCATTTAGCCACTCAGGCACCCCTAAATGGGAACATTTTAAATGACATTCAAACATGGATCAGGGTTGAGCCAAGCTTCATTGTAAGGCTTTAAGGATCAGGCTGGTGGGAATAGAGGTGTCTCAATGTCATCACAGCAGGGATTGAAAAAAACCTTGTACAATTTCCACTTAGGTCATGGGAAGCAGAATTGGTCATGGAAAATTACCTTAAAAAAACTTATTAATCGGGGCGCCTGGGTGGCTCAGTGGGTTAAAACCTCTGCCTTTGGCTCAGGTTGTGATCCCAGGATCCTGGGATCGAGCCTCACGTTGGGCTCTCTGCTCAGCATGGAGCCTGCTTCCTCCTCTCTCTGCCTGCTTCTCTGCCTACTTGTGATCTCTGTCTGTCAAATGAATAAATAAAATCTTAAAAAAAAACTTATTAATCATATTTGAAGCATTGGTTCTAGACTAGGAAAGTGGCCCTATTTTTCTTTAAAATAGGGATTCTCAACTACAGTGCTCCTGACATTTTGGGTCAGATAATCCATTGTTGGTGGGGCCTACTCTATGTGTTGGGTAACTGGCTTTTTTTCAGTTGGAGCAACCAAAACCACTTTAGGCATTCCCAATTCCCCTGTGGACCAAAACTGTCCCTGGTTGATTTAAGGGAATTTTATCCCCCAACATGGGGATGACTGGATAATTCCGTCCATTTTTCCCCCAAAGCTTCCATGAATTCTCTTTTGGTCAAACAAGATTTGATTCAGTTTGCTACCACAACCACTGTGTATGTATTCATTATTTTCCCTTCCATATTCCAGTGTCTTTACTGCCCCCCCCCATTTTTTTTTTCAAAATTCTCCTACATTCTCTCTTACAACCTTTCTAGGTTGCAGTTTTAGACTGTGACCTCCTTGTGGCTATATTCTTCCTTATGCGTTTTTTGTGTTGTTAGAATTTACGAGCCTTAGTGGTGTTCTCTTCCCCAAATGGATATTCTGTGTAACTAAAGCTTCCAGGCATGTCTAGTCCAATACAGGAACTCTCAGACATCTTCTTTAGAAATACAGGTCATCTGAGACTGACCAGCTCCTGGTCTTAGATTTATCTGTGACTGAACAGAAAGTACATGAGCAGTCTCTTGATGAGTGGCGTCCCATGGCCTCTGTTCCATCTTGAAATGCTACTTTTACATTTTACCTGATCTGTGTGCATTTTTTCCTCAAACCCATAAGTCTCAACTTTTCTTTATATAGGCTTGAATGAACCTATATTCAAAACCCTCCCTGGTAAAATCTAAATACTATCGTATCTGTTCACTGGGGATTTTTGTATTTCCTTTAAACCATGCCAGTATTTTCACTAACACTGTTATTTATTCTTATTGTTCTCTGGTTACAAAGTTACATGGGTTATGAATGTAGTGCCTGACCCCAGTTTTCCCATAAGCCCTGCTAGTGTTTGATGGTGTAGAATGCGAGGAATTCTTTTTGGAAATGTGTAACAGAGACAATTGAAAGACCCAAAGAGTGATTTCATCCAACTCTCTTGCCCCACCCATCTTGTAAATAAGAAAGCTGAGACCCGTAGTCGATGACAGGGGTGTAACTCATTCCCACTTTATTCTGTAATCGTGGTGCTCACAGCAGCAGTACTCATTACTGTATATTCCATTAGATTAGATTTGCTGGGGTAAGTATTTTTTTTTAATCTCAGATTATTACCTTGTAAAGGAGTTCTGATAAATTAGTGGGTTTTTTGAAAGCCACCTCCAATCTGTTTTGGAAATAGGCGAGGTATAAATAGTAAATAAATAATGAAGCAAGGAGCAGAGAGGTTTTTACCATTTGTCAGCAGCAGAGCTGGGACTGGGTCCTAATCTCCAACTACCAGCCCGGCCGTCTCTCCATAACATCCTGGCTCCCCTCTGCATTTCTAAGTGTCCCACTTTATATCACTGTGGCCTGGAAGACTCAATAAGTAATCACCATGGTGTTCCTAGCTTTCCTCCCAAATGTTTACTTACATGTCTTGCTGGGTCAGTTTAAAATCAGAGACAACTGTTTTGCCATCTTCTGTGAGTACAATGTTAGCTAACCGATGGAAGAGTCAGTTTAGTTGTTGTTTTGTTTTGTTTTGTTTTTGTCAGAAGTCTAAGTTATACACAGTGATTCACAACTTTTTCAGATCCCGTTAGAGAAATCTATTGTTTATTCTTTGAAAGTTCACATAAAAGTGTTCATGTGGGTTTCCTTAGCACCATGCTCTAACCTACCCAAGAAAAGGAAGCTTACAGATGAGTCCCCAATTTCTCCTACCAACTCTCTCCCCATCCATTTTCATTCTTTTATGTGCTCTGGAACAACATTCAGCAAACAAAATGAAGGATTCAGAAGTGACATTTTTTTTTTTTAAAGTCTGAAACAACAGGAAAGGTCCAAGAAAACAAATGCAATATGGGAAAAATATTACAGCAAGTTCTGAATCAAGATAAATATGGGGGGAAAAAACAGGAGGACAGGAATTAAAAAAAATACATGAACATAGACCAGAGTTTGCATACCTGCTGTCTTCAGGCAAAACATGACCTGTAGTTGGGTTTTGTTTGGTAGGCACACCCATAAAGACTTAATAATAACATCTTGCCAACATTATGTAAACGGTAGATTTCACATACTCATTTAAATTTCTGGCTCTTCCTAAACAATCAGAAAAAACTGTACACAAAAGCCTGGTTTTAGCATGGCAACCATTGGCTGGGAGTGAGCCATGGAGCACACTTTCTTGAAACATACACACACACACAAAGAGGAACAACGAACAACAAAAAGCCCCCAACATGATCCAGTTTTTTCCAGTCCCCAATGATGATTACCATCCCAGTAAACGTACCTATCTGGTTCCCATAGGTACCTACATGCGTGCACCATGTAATGGAGATTTCTTAGTGTTATTAGGAGCATGCTTTCCTGAGTGCCTTACTTTGATTTCCCCTGCACAATATGTCATCCTTTAACCTGTACTTGTACCCAGAAGCCCAACTTTCAGAGATTAAGCCCCAAATTTCAAGATTTACTCTAGTTTATTAAGGCTTTCAAAACTCTTAACTGCTACTTCCATACATCTTGTTATGGGCCTTTGACAAATCTCTCCTTGGCCCTGTACTGAAATGCACAGCACAGTACGACACAGGCAGGACCATAAATTTTTACTCAAGTGATGGGCTTCATTTGAACCTGTCCCAACCTCATCGCTGCCAGCTCCAATTCCACATCATGGCTTTCATTTCTTGGTACAGTGGGCAAAATCTGAGACCTGTCTAACAAGTTACCACTAAAGGGGGGGG
>ML104960.1:57535-160348 GCA_003697995.1 Taxidea taxus jeffersonii | reverse complement strand
ATCTCTCCTTCTATTTTCAATGATAACCTAGCTGGATAAAGTATTCTTGGCTGCATGTTTTTCTCGTTTAGTGCTCTGAATATATCATGCCAGTTCTTTCTGGCCTGCCAGGTCTCTGTGAATAAGTCTGCTGCCAATCTAATATTTTTACCATGGTATGTTACAGATTTCTTGTCCCGTGCTGCTTTCAGGATTTTCTCTTGTTGCTAAGACTTGTACATTTTACTATTATAGATGGCGGGGTGTGGACCGATTGCTATTGATTTTGAGGGGTATTCTCTGCACCTCCTGGATTTTGATGCTTGTTCCCCTTGCTATATTAGGGAAATTCTCTACAATAATCCTCTTCAGTATACCTTCTGCTCCTATTTCTCTTTCTTCTTCTTCTGGAATCCCAATTATTCTAATGTTGTTTCATCTTATGGTATCACTTATCTCTTGAATTCTCCCCTCGTGGTCCAGTAGTTGTTTGTCTCTCTTTTGCTCAGCTTCTTTATTCTCTGTCATTTGGTCTTCTATATCACTAATTCTCTCTTCTGCCTCATTTATCCTAGCAGTAAGAGCCTCCATTTTTGATTGCACCTCATCAATAGCTTTTTTAATTTCAACTTGATTAGACTTTAGTTCTTTTATTTCTCCAGAAAGGGCTTTTATTTCTCCTGACAGGGTTTCTCTAATATCTTCCATGCCTTTTTCGAGCCCGCCTAGAACCTTGAGAATTGTCGTCCTGAATTCCAGATCTGACATATTACCAATGTCTGTATTGATTAGGTCCCTAGCCTTCGGTACTGCCTCCTGTTCTTTTTTTTGTGGTGAGTTTTTCCGCCTTGTCATTTTGTCCAGATAAGAATCCGCTGTTCTCCTTGTTAAGTGAACTTGGTCTTGGCTGGATTTCTTGTTGATCTTCTGGGGAAGGGGCCTGTTGTAGTGATTCTCAAGTGTCTCTGCCCCAGGCGGAATTGCAGGGCCCTTACCAGGGGCCGGGCTAAGTAATCCTCTCAGGTTCGCTTTCGGGAGCTTTTGTTCCCTGAACGCTTTCCATAGAGTTCCGGAGGACGGGAATGAAAATGGTGGCCTCCCAATCTCCGGTTCAGAGGAGCCGAGAGCTAGGGGCCCCAGTCTTCAGTGCGCCTGCAGAGAAAAGCGTTTAATCATTCCCGTCTCCCCAGCCTCCATTTGCGCTCAGAGACCGCGCTCGGAGAAAATCGTGCGTAATCAGTCCCGTCTCACTGGCTTCTGGGAGTGCTCCGAGCTCACCCAGCCTTTGACCAAGCGTTTCTGTCTCTGGCAGAGTCCCACCTGGAGTCTCCGAACCCCGTAGGTCCCTGAGCTCTCCTGGGTCGGAGTCTCCCCGGATCTTGTGGGGACCCCTCGCACAGAGCACCGACCCATGTCACAGACCACGGCTCCAGGAAACCTCGGCTCTGTCTCCGCAGCCGGCTTCCCCGCTCCAATATCTGTGAGCTCTGCGACACTCAGACACCCCTGATCTTTCTTTGACCCTGTGGGACCTGAGTCCACGCTGTCCCCGTGAGGTCTTCACCCCAGTTTAGTCTCTGGAGTGATGTCCCTCCGTGAAGCAGACTTTTAAAAGTCCTGATTTTGTGCTCCAGTGTTCCGCTGCTTGCTGGGAGCTGGCCCCTCCCCCGGGGTCTATCTTCCCGTCGCGTTGGATTCACTTCTCCGCTGGTCCTACCTTTTAGAAAGTGGTCGATTTTCTGTTTCTAGAATTGTTTTTCTTCTCTTCGATCTCCTGTTGGATTCGTAGGTGTTTGGAATGGTTTGATAGGCTATCTAGCTGATCTCCTGCTGCCTCATGTCGTCTCAGCCTGCTACTTCTCCGCCATCTTGACCAGATTTATTATTCTGATTCTAAATCAGTGGAACTTCTCAGGAAGTTTTCACTCTTTCAGAAGAGAGGCTCTCATTTTTTCCAGCTTTACCAGTGTTTCCTTATTCCTTTTTATATACCAGTCTTCTTGTATTTGGGACTATATAAATGTGCTGTTGAAAGAGTAGATAATTCTCAGTTTTATGAAATCTGTGGTTCTGGCATCTCCCAGCCGTCCATCTGTCGGAGCCCAGGTAAGCCAGGCTCTACCGCCCAGCGTAGCGCCCTCCCAGCGTGCCCCCTGAACCTGAACTTCTTTCACAGGTATTCCTCCTTACCAGTTTTTTAAAATGATTTTCTACTTACACTGGCCACAGTATTTTTTTTTTAAAGTTCTTAGATAAGAAAGGAGAATAGATATTCTATAGTAGGTGTATCTTAAGAGCATAACATCTTTCAGTGCCCTGCAATTCTTCACTTTTCTCCAAAAATTGCTCTCCAGTACATGTGTACCTCATTTTATTGTGTTTCACTATATTGTACTTAGCAGATAATGTGAAATTACAACTTGATGATTTGTGGCAACCTACTGTCAAGTATACTGATGCCATTTTCCTAACAGCATATGCTTATTTCATGTTCCTTTGTCATATTTTGGTAATACTCACAGTTTTTCAACCTTTTTCATTATTATATTTGTTGTGGTGATCTGTGGTCAGAGATCCTTGATGTTACTATTATAATTGTTTTGGGGCATCCCGAACAGCACCCATATAAAGTGGCTAACTTAAGTGATAAATGTATGGGTTCTGACTGTGCCATCCATGGCCATTCTCCCATCTTTCCCCCTCCCCTCAAGCCTCCCTATTCCCTGAGACACGATGATATTGAAATTGGACCAGCTAATAACCCTACGATGGCCTCCAGGTGTTCCAGTGAAAGGAAGAGTTGCCATCTCTCAGAAACTTAGAATGATTAAGCATAGTTAAGGAGGCATGTTGAAAGCCAAGGTAAACCAGAAGTTAGGTCTCTTGTGCCAGACTGTTGGCCAAGTTGTGAATGCAAAGGAAAAGTTCCTGAAGGAAATTAAAAGTGCTACTCCATTGAACACGTGAATGACAAGAAAGTGAAGCTGCCTTATTGCTGATATGGAGAACATTTTAGTGCTCTGGATAGATCACACCAGCCACAACGTTCCCTGAAGTCAAAGCCACAGCAAGACTAACTGTCTTCAATACTGTGAAGATGGAGGGAGGTGAGGAAGCGGCAGAAGAAAAGTGGGAAGCTAGCAGAGGTTGGTTCGTGAGGTTTAAGGCAGGAGGCCATCTCCATAACATGAAGGCTCAAGGTGGAGCAGCAACAACTGATGTGCAAGCTGCAGCAACTTCTCCAGAAGATGGAGCTAAGATAATTAATGAAGGTGGCTGCCCTAAATAGTAGATTTGCAATGTACACGAAACAGCCTTCTTTTGGAGGACAATGCCACCTAGCACTTTCATAGCTGGAGAGGAGAAATCAGTGCCTGGCTTCAAAGCTTCAAAGGACAGGTGGACTCTCTGGTTAGGAGCCAATGTGGTGGGCGACTTTAAGTTGAAGCCAGCGTTCACCCGCCATTCTGAAAATCCTAGAGCCCTTCAGAATTATGCTAAATCTACTCTACCTGTGCTCTCTAAATGGAACAACAAAGCCTGGCTGGCAGCACATCTGTTTACAACATGGTTTACTGAATACTTTAAGTCCACTGTTGAGACCTAGTGCTCAGAAGAAGAGATTCCTTTCAAAACATGACTGCTCATTGACAGTGCTCCTGGTCACCCAAGAGCTCTGACAGAAATGTACAACAAGACAGATGTTGTTTTCATGGCTACTAACACAGCATCCATCCTGCAGTCTGTAGATCAAGGAGTAATTTCAACTTTTAGGTCTTCTTGTTTAAGAAATACCTTTCACAAGGCTACCACTGCCATAAATAGTGATTTCTCTGATGAATCTTGGCAGTGTAACTTGAAAACCTTCTGGAAAAGTTGCCCCACTCTACATGCCACTAAGAACATTGTGATTCGGGGGAAGACGTCAAAATACCAACATTCACAGGGGTTTGGACGAAGTCAATTCCAGCCCTCTTGGAAGACTCTGAGGGGTTCAAGATATCAGTGGGGGAAGTAACTACAGATGTAGAAACAGCAGGAGCACTAGAACTAGATGTGGAGCCCGAAGATAGGACTGAATTGATGCAGTCTCACGATAAAGCTTGATGGATGGGGGCGCCTGGGTGGCTCAGTGTGTTAAAGCCCCTGCCTTCAGCTCAGGTCATGATCCCAGGCTCCTGGGATCGAGCCCCAAATCGGGCTCTCTGCTTAGCGGGAAGCTTGCTTCCCCTCTCTGTCTCTGCCTGCCTCTCTGCCTACTTGTGATATCTGTCTGTCAAATAAACAAATAAAATCTTAAAAAAAAAAAACTTGATGGATGAGGAGTGCCTTCTTATGGATGAGCAAAGAAAGTGATTTCTTGAGATGGAATCCTCTCCTGGTGAGGATGCTGTGAAGATTGTTGAAACGAAAACAAAGGATTCAGAATATTACATAGACTTAATTGGTAAAGCAGCCACGGGGTTTGAGAGAACTGACTCAAGTTTTGAAAGAAGTTCTCCTGTGGGTAAAATGCTATCAAACACCACCTGCTGCAGGGAAATCCATTTGCAAAAAGATGAGCCCGTCAATGCAACTAATTTCACTGTTGTCTTATTTTAAGAAATTGCCAAACCACCCAACCTTCAGCAACCACCATGCCCATCAGTCAGCAGCCATCAACATCTAGGCAAAGACCCTCCACCAGCAAAAAGGTAATGCCTTGCTGAAAGCTCAGTTGGTTGTTAGCATTTTTTGGCAATGAAGTGTTTTTAATTAAGGTATGTACACTGTGTTTTTAGATGAAATGCTATTATTGCCCACTTAATAGACTACAGTATAGTGTAAAAATAGCTTTCATGTGTACTGGAAAACTAAAAAGTTCATTTGACTTGCTTTATTGCAGTGGTCTTGAACCAAACCCACAGTATCTCCAAGATATGCCTTTATCATCCTGGACTCTAATTCCACACAGTTGGATATTATGGTCTAAGAACAGGGACTCCACAGTGAGAGGGTTCAGATCCTACCTGTGCTGTTTTACCTTGTACAATATATCTAACCTCTCTGTGTTTGTTTTGTTATGTCTACAGTGACAAAATAGTAAATACTTCTTTTGTCTATGTGTGTGTTGAAAAGGGGCGGGGGAGTTGAGCATTAAATAAGTTTTAAAGTATTTATCACAGAGCCTGTCTTGTAGTAAGTTTTATATAAATTAGCTGTCATCATACGTGCAGCCATAAGGTCAGCTTTGTGTCTCTCTACTATTTATATATCAGCCATTTAATTAACATGAGAGTTCCCAGCACTTTATGAGACACTGGATATACAAAGCCAGGCAAGACATTGCCTCTGTTTATACCCTGGTAGGATAAACTCACAAATTAAGGAGTGTATAGAGATCAATATGTATAAGGTGGCATGTAGAAATAATTCTACATTGCACAGAGGGTTTAGGATGTTGCTTGTGCTGAGTTCAAAAGACGAGTAGGAGTTGACTGAACATGGACAGGTTATTTTATCAGCACAAGCTCATAAATGTGGGCAACATTTGATTCATCAAATTGTATAGCTCATAATCTCTAAGTCAAGGGAAGACTAAATGCGGGTTAATGGTAGAAGATGTGGTTGGGGAGAGAAACCATGTCTTAATGGCTTTGTATTTAATCCTGAAAGTTGTAAAAAGTTAATGACAGGTGGATGGGTGACTGGCATTTTGAGCTCCCTGCTGTATGTGAGTGAGCCTAGAGTTTTCTGGTGTCATACTTTCTTATCTCTAGGATCAGAATCTTCTCCTAACTTATACACTCTTTCAGGCATGTAAGACCTCCCAGTCTTCTTAAATGTAAGATATATTAATTAGAAAAGCCTTGCAGTGTCCAACCAGGTGTGGCCAGTGATCATACCTCTTTAACAGAGTCCTTGGTTCTTTAGAAGAGTCCACAATTCTAGAAATCACTCTGCTTGAGAAAGGTCCCCTAATCTACATAAATTTAGGCTCATCCAGGAGTGGAGTTCTCACATTCTTTTAAATAGAATGACCCCCAGATTTTGGCTTTGGTTCAGGCTAATAAGAGAAATCTGTGTCATGACTTGATTGAAAAATCTCATCACAACTGAAAACTGATCACAACGTTATTGTTTCCCAACAACCCACCTTCCCCAGATCCAACAGACAGTTTGTTCAAGCACTGTCAAGGTACCTGTCTTACTCCTCAACTACTAACACTTGGCACTTACTGGAGAAAATAGGTGAAGAACTGGTGAGGACAGTTGAATACTTTGGGCACATGGTGACACACATTGGTTACCTTGTCTTCTAAGTGATAAGTAAACATGCTTTATTTTTAAAAAATTATTTGGTTTTTTTTCCACTTACTTTAACAGGCAGTAATCTAAGTGGATAAGGCTTCAGACTCTAAAGCCTGAGATGAGTCCTAACATTACTATATCTTAGTTGTATGACCTGGGGAATGTTACTCAACTTCTCTGTTTGCTCCTCTATACAAAGTTTTATATTCTTGTAGCTACTTCATGAGGTTGGTGTGAGGATTGAATGAAACATCTCTGCAAAGTCCAAGGACTTGCACAGGATAAATATTTTAGGATGTCTAATTGTTGTAGTTTCAGCTTTTTTAGACTTGAGGTACTTTCAGAGATACTTGAAAACTTAGTAGCTTAAACACCACCCATTTATTACCTCCTGGTTCTGTAGGTCACAAACCTAGAGAGACACATCTGAGTTCTCTGCTTCAGGTCTTGCAAGACTGATATATCAGCCAGGCTGGCTCCTTATTCTGAAGATTCTAATGGAAGAGTCCTCTTCTGAGTTCATTCGGGTTGCTGGCTGAAATTGTCTTTTTTTTTTTTTTAAGATTTTAATGATTTATTTGACAGGGAGAGACACAGCGAGAGAGGGGACACAAGCCAGGGGGAGTGGGAGAGGGAGAAGCAGGCTTCCCACTGAGCAAGGAGCCTGATGTGGGACTTGATACCAGGACCCTGGGATCATGACCTGAACCAAAGGCAGATGCTTAATGACTAAGCCATCCAGGTACCCCTGAAATTCAGTCTTTTGAAGTTATAGAATTGAAGTCCCCATTTCCTTGCTGGCTAAAAGTTACCAACATTCCATCTTACATCATGCCCTCCATTTTTAAACCAATAATGATACATCAGGTCTTTCTTACTCTTCAGATCTATCTCTCCAGTTTCCTCTTATGGGACCAGCTGGAGAAAACTCTTTGCTTTTAAAGGGTTCATGTAATTAAGTTATATATCCACCCACTTTCTGCTCAACACTGTCCCATATTTCCCTTTTGGTTTATTTATTCAACTTAAAAATACTTTTACCATACCACAGGAGTATATAATATGCATAGGTTCTACCCACACTCAAAGAGAAAGGGATTACACAAAGGCAAGAGTCATTAGAGTTATTGGGAGTTATTCTGAGAATTTTGCTCACCTTACTAATTTCAATGCAATCAAGTACACTTGAATATATTCATTCCAAATTCACTCATTCTATCAATAGACAAATACTATACACCTACCATGTACTAGGCTCTATGTTAGATTTGTAAATGTCAATCAATTCTTGGCAATTTACTGTTTTTAAATAAGTTTTTAAAAGCAGGATTGTCTAGAGATGTCAGTTGCTGTTCACCAGAATTATTTTTGCATTCTCTATTTTGTTTTCTGGAACTATGATATGTATGATCCCTTGTAAGCATAATTGCATATTCTAGAACTAGGTTTACTAGTTGAAAAACTAAGTAAATGAAAAACATGATACCATTTAGATGATATTACCTATTTATCTAATAGAGCTGTTAAATAATTGAGAGGGTTAATGGCCTAGAGTGAAGAAGTAATAGTTAACTGATACTGCCTACATGTCAAGTACTAGATGGATGCATTTTACATACATTATTTCTCTGAAACTGACCAAATTACTATTCCTGAGTCAGAAATGAGAAGCTAAAGCAAAGATAGGCAAATGTATAACACTCTAATTATTTGAGTATGTCCTGTTATCTTCTGAGTTTCTCTTAGCAGATGTATATCTTCGAACTCTTAAGTTTTGTTAAAAAACAATTTATAACAATTATCTTTCTCATGTTAAATTTAATTTATCTCTACTTGCCTCTCAGATTTTAGTTCCTTGGAGGCAGGAACTATATGTTATTCATCTGTGTATTTCCCTACTATTACAGTATGAGCTCAGTAAATACGGGTTGAATTTGAGTAGTGCAAAACTACTGTAATGGGATCATCATTGTTTAGCATGAGTCTGTTCTGCTCTTGTTCCATCCCACTTGGCCAGTTATGCATGAGCACTGGTGAGAGGACAGATCCCATGTGTTTAATGCATTATCGAAAATAGCAGTAAAAACTAGTGATTGGCAAATCAAATTACAATTGGGGTTTGGCAAAAAAAAAAAAAAAAAAATTTGTTGAGGGGTAGGAAGAAATGGCCCTATGTTGTCCAAAAGCATTTTCTAGTGACTTTTTTTTTTCCTCACTGGTTTTTTATTTGTGATTTTAAGGGAAATTTAATCCACATGTTTCTGATTTGTTTACATTTAACACACCAAAGCAGTGATTTGTAAAAGCAATTTGGTGTCTAGGAGGTCTTTCTAAAGTTCCTTTTGAAGTAAAGATCATGTTTGAAAATATGGGCAGTATTAATATCTATTGAGTTGGCTGAATGGTAAGAAACACTCACTGAGAGCTTTGGGTTCACAACCCAACTATATTGTCAACTGTTACCTTTATAATTCACCTTCCTGGATCTTAGTTTCCTCATCCTTAAGACAAAAAGTCTGGAATATATAATCCTAAAATTCATTTCTTGTTCTAAAATTCCATGATTAAAATCTTATATTAAAAAACATTAAAAACTGCTAAGTGCCAGGCTCTGTTTGATGTATGGTACTTTTTTATTTTTGATGTGCCTTTTTATGAATAGATACTTATTTCAAATCTGTGAGGTAAGATAATCCTTAGTTATATTTACAGGTGAGAAAAACAGATGCACATATCTATTTGAAATACCAAATTTATATATAAAACTGTGGCACATAGTAGGAATTTAGTAAATAATTGTTGATTATAGATGGAGAGATGGATGGGTGGATAGATGATGGATGGATGGATGGATGGATAGTCAAAATGCCAGCCAATGGTTTTTGCTATCTTACTCGCAGGAATTCTTCAAGATAAATGTTTTCCAATTTTGTTTTTCAGAAATAATGGCATTGAAGTTCTTTTATTGTCTCAGACTTTAAGATATAAACCAACTATTCTTTTTTTTTTTTTTTTTCATAAGATACCGAGAGTATAAACTCATCTCCTGGATTATCTTTGACTGGAATAGTTGAAAGTACCTTTTTTAAAACATATGCAGTATTTATAGGGCTGCTTAGAATAAGCCAACTGAAAGGTTTAATGATAATAATCTCCATATTTCTTCTAAAATTGATTTCCGGTTTCAATGAACTTGGAGAGAGTCTGAGGACATCAAATAAATAAAGATCTTAACATAAAATGAATCTTCAGAATATGTTCATAAATTTACATTTTAAACATGACCAGAAAATATGCATATTTGCCCATTACTAAGGTAATACTTTAATGAAAATTTTTCATTTGCATGAAATAAACCTTTTGGCTACAGATGAAAGGATTTTATGGCATCAACAATGGTTTTGTGAGTTAAATGATCCCAACATCATCAGGAACGAATCACAAGTGCCTACCATATGAATTACAGCACCATGAGTCTTAAAAAGGTATTTCTGTGGAAAGCATTCTTCCCATCTGTAACCATCAGATTCTGCTTTGAAGTCCTGCTAGAGTCTCACAATACATGAGACAGCCACATGCTACCCAAACTTCTCTCTCGACTTGAGTTTGACTGCATTTTCCCTAAGAACAATATGGTAACTTAATGATGAAGCGGTTTAGAGAGGAAAATGGCTACAGTTTCTCTAATTATACTTAACTGTGTGTGAATTCTTCAGTGATCTTTTCTAGGCTTAACTATAGAAATTATGCCAGTAGATATGCAGAATTAAATTTCAAATTAAAATGGGACAAAATTGTGTCTCCTTTGATCCCTATGATATTGAATCTGCAATGAGGTCTTCACAAACATTTCAGGCCCAAATGAAACTAAAGTGTTAAAAAAATGAATGAATAACACTAAAGTGTTAAAAAATGAATAAACTTTTTAACTATATCAGAGTTACAAAAATGATATAAATCAATAACATAATAGGTTGTCACTATTTCAAAGAGGCTGTCAGTACTGCTGATTTTCACTCTACCACCTCTCCTGAACGGATATGGGGGTGAGGATTGCCTCTGACATCCAGTTGTTTATTTTACTTGAAGCTTTCCTCAGCAGAAAAAAAAATAATTGTGGAGAAACACTTGGCAGTGGGAGACTGACATCAGTAAAGTTAAGAGATTAATATAAGTAGAAATAAAATGACTTGTCTAATCAGTCACTTTGTGTCATGTGTGTGTGTGCGTGTGTGTGTGTCTGTCTGTCTGTCTGTCTATTAACCCAATGAATCATGACCCAGGTACTTTCTCTGGCAGTTGGTTGCTGATTCACAGGATGGCAAAATAGCAATGGTAACTAAATTGTGGGTTGGAGAGAATTCCTCTTCAGTGTACAACAGAATTCTCTCCATCTTAACTTCCCTAGAGAATTCCAATTCAGTAGTTTTTGTAATTTCATAAAAGAAACAGGCTATCTGGGAGTATATCTCATTTCCCTAGGCTTTGATAATAATGTTTCAGTTATCCACAACAGGCATGGCTGAATACATCTAAACAAATGAAGTGTATATAGAGTTTGGGAACTTCATTCTCATTTTTCCTTTATGTGCTTTACTATTAATGTTTATCTCATCACTGATAAGAAAGAAAAGTTAAAAAAAGGAGAGAAAAGTTGACAGTGAAAAGAACAGGTCTCTTTCCATTATAAAATAATATATAATAACACTAGTGTCAAATAAATGCTAATATGAAATAGCCACTTTAATCATACAAGAGGATATTATTTGCAATCATATACAAAACTGAAAACCTAGTAACAACTTAAATATCTAAAAATAGAGTATTATTGGTATATTAATACATTCAAAATAATATTGTAAAGGACTTAAAAAATGTTTCCCACTACAGACATTTGTGAGTATAAGTTTAAAAAAGTTATAATATGATACTGCTTTATTTTTTAAATAAAACAACAAACATGAAATACCACAAAAGTAGAATTGGCTAATCTTTGGTTGGTAGGACTATGGATTTATTATCATTTATATTACAATTATTTTGCTACTATTATTTTATTTTTTATTATTAGATAATATATAATATATAACAACATATATATAATACTATTTTATTTACTGTTTACTCATTATTTTCTGTTATTTTCCAAATTTTCTACAATGAACTTGTGTTAATTTTGGTGTTCAAAACAGTTTTTTTAATGGAAATTAAAATAACTACTTAGTGTTTCCTTTCACTGCCACTATACTCTGGGAACTATTTGGGAAACATTAGACAGAAGTGTTTGAAACATACTTTTGAAGAATGAATCCTTTTTTGACCTATAACTTGGTTATTAAATACACTTTAATTGTACTATTTAATTGTTCAGACTCCTTTGAGCAAATTTTCATTTCAGATAACTTTTCTGAACTAATAAAAATGCTGACACAATATGACATAGCCAGGAGTAAAAACCCATAGAATATCAGGAAATAAAATTGAAACTGATAATTTGAACCACAACCATATTTACAACTTACTGTATGGTTCTTTTCAGAAACAAAAAATTTATTTGCTTCTAGTTAATCAATAGAGCTGAACAGGATTTCTAAGTGAAAATGCCCTTCCAGTTCTCTTCTCAGTGGCATTTCATTCTTGGTAGTTACCACTTCAGCTGTTTGGTCATGAAAAGAAATGACTTGTTACAATGTAGCTTCATTCTCATTCTTGTAATTTAATGCTGATTAGATTAAATTAATTTCATGCTTTTTTAAAAAATTAATTTAATTTCTTTAAAAAATTAATTTAACAGAATTCATTGTTTATGCACCACACCCAGTGCTCCATGCAATATGTGCCCTCCATAATACCCCCTACTAGGCTCCCCCAACCACCCAACCCCTGCCCCTTCAAAACCCTCAGATTGTTTTTCAGAGTCTGTAGTCTCTCATGGTTCATCTCCCCTTCCAATTTCCCTCAACTCCCTTCTCTCCATCTCCCCATGTCCTCCGTGTTATTTGTTATGCTCCACAAATAAGTGAAACCATATGATAACTGACTCTCTCTGCTTGACTTATTTCACTCAGCATAATATCTTCTAGTCCCATCCATGTTGATACAAAATTTTGGGTATTCATCCTTTCTGATGGAGGCACAATACTCCATAGTATATATGGACCACATCTTCCTTATCCATTCGTCCATTGAAGGGCATCTTGGTTCTTTCCACAGTTTGGCAACCATGACCATTGCTACTTGAACATTGGGGTACAGATGGCCCTTCTTCTCTCATCTGTATCTTTGGGGTAAATACCCAGTAGTGCAATGGCAGGGTCATGGGGAAGCTCTATGTACAGAAATCAGTTGCTTTCTTATACATTAATTTAATGCTTTTTGAAACAGCCAGGCTGCATACAGGATTCCTTAGTGTAGTAGAAGTAGTATAGTTGTGTTAGTACTTTGTTAATGCCTCATTCTGGAAGATTTCCTCAAGAGTGTAAGGTGCCAAATTTCACTTTGAAAAATATTACTTACAGAATTCTGTTTTAGTCAGTGCAGTAAGGTAGTGGGGAAGACTGTCAAGTCTGATTTTCAGTGAGTATATACCAATTTCAGTAACTAACCTGAGCCTGCCCATGTTGCTACTCCACAGGCTCCTCCCTAAGCTCTACCTCCAACCCCCACAAATAATCCAGAAGCTAAGGGTACATATGTAGACCTTAAGAACCTAGTTCTATCTGGTGATATCACCCTATCTGGTGATGGCTTAGGCCCGAGATGCAGCATGTTATATAGACGGGGTTTTCCACTTGAGCATTTTTTTCCCATAGCCCTCACACTCAGGACACTCCAACCCCCTTGTAAAAAGCATTGCTACTTATGGTCTCACTATAATTTTTCAACTGTTCAGGTTAAGTTTATTGTAACATGCTGGGTGAGCTTTTGTGAAGATAGAAGTAAAAAATACTAAATGCAACTTGTGATTATGCCTATTAAAAATACACACACACACACACACACCACTGAAACTTTTATCTCACATGTCCTGATAAATAATACCTTGACATTAATAGCCATGCTTGGCTTTTTAAGTACCTCATATATATGTACAACAACAGTAATGGACACAGTAGAACTCAGGTTAACAAGGCTAAAAAGTTATTCTTGAATTCCTTACTTGGAGTAGAAGAGAGGGCACAGGCCTTATAGCAATTCATTTCTTTATGTCACTTGAATCTTTTGTGCATGCATAACTCAAAAGTTCAGCTGCTTCAGTCTGTGGCTCAAAATCACATGGCTAACATGTGAATGGAAATAAACCCTGTAGGTAGAAGAAAGAGGAATTTGGATAGAGATCAAAGATTAGCTTCATTCCATTCTTTCCTTCCACTTTTTATTATCCCATCTAAATTTGGTATTTTATGGGACTTTTTTTTTTATTTCCAGGGGAAAGAGTGAACTTAAATCAGATTTGAGGCTTTCTCTCTCTTTTTCTAAATCCATGTGATTTGATCTGCTCAGTAATGACTTTAGATAACTGAATGCTAAATTGTTAGGACCCTTTAGTATGAAAGATATGGCATACTGGCTCAATTTATTATTATTATGTGTTTTAAGTTCTCACTATAGCCCTGGTTTAGAGTTATAGTAAAAACTTCTGAATATTTAACAATATAATTAGCAGAAATATTTGCCTTTTTGCCTCTAAGTATTCTGAGTATTTCTAGCTTTTTTAATTTTCTGGAATGGAGCTAGTTACTATGTGCTATTAGCTTTGAACATTTCTAAGCATTAGATATCAGAACTTTGCATTACATATTTTCCTTAGCATTCTTTTTATAGTAATCATATAAGAATATAGGGAGTTTAGTATGGTCATATTCATTTCTAAGTGGCCCATGGAAAAGACTCTTACTGGTATCATCATGAGGTCCATAAAAAGTGAGGAACATTGCAGTACTTGAAAAGAGTTTTTATCTAATTTAAAAATACCTTTTTAGAATAATTTTTGCCAGCTATTTAGAAACATACAGGAATTATAAAATGACTGTTTTGACTTCTATCAAAATAGTAGCTAAGTGGATAGAATCAACAATGAAGTGCTTCAAGGCAGTGGGGAAGTGAAATTTATTTTTGGCTAACCTCAAGTGCTAGAGCAAAACTGAAATTCTGGACAGTTACGGTTTATTGGGTGGATATCTCAGTGCATTCCAAAGATTAAGATTATATTATTCTATTGTTCCAAAATTAAAGAAACTAAGTTTGGTTGGGAGGTCTAGTTGTTTTACTACTTGATAGGCTTTCATTTTGTTCTATCAACTTCACTCTGAGAATTCCTTTCTTCTCAAACAAAGACCACAGTGCTTTAAAGAAGAACAGAGATCAGGTTTGAAAGTAGCCCAGGAGGCACCTAGGTGGCTCAGTGGGTTAAGCCTCTGCCTTTGGCTCATGTCCTGATCTCAAGGTCCTGGGATCGAGCCCCACATCAGGCTCTCTGCTCAGCAGGGAGCCTGCTTCCCCCTCACCCCCGCCCTGCCTGCCTCTCTGCCTACTTGTGATCTCTCTCTGTCAAGTAAATAAATAAAATCTTAAAAAAGAAAGTAGCCCAGGCAGGCTTGCAGAGTGTGTACTTCCATATTCAAGATTATTCTTTCACATTTTTATGGATTTAGAAATATTCTAAATATTATAAGTACCATACAAATGAAGGAAAATGAAAAAATTATTTGTACTGTAGAATGGATAATACAAGGGGCTAAAAATTTTGAAAAATGAATGATAAAACTATAGAGACAAAACAGGTAATTGATTTGCAAGTGTTTGGTGGTGGAGAGGAAGGATGAATAAGTGGAGAACAGGAGATTTTTAGGACAGTGAAACTATACTATATGACTATAATGGTAGATACATGACAAACCCGACAGAACCATATAGTACAAAGAGTGAAGAGTGAAGTGTGGGGTTTTGTCAAACCCCACAGAACCATATAGTACAAAGAGTGAATACTAACCACTGGCTTTTGTTAACAGTAATATACCAATACTGGCTCATCATTTGTAACAAATGTACCACACTAATGCAAGATATTAGTAATAGAGGAAATGACAGTGAGGTACATGGGAACACTCTGTACTTTCTGCTCAGTTTTTCTTTAAAACCAAACTGCTCTTAAAAATAGTCCATTAATAATTAAAAATATAATTGATTTAAAAATTAAATGTTTATTACTTGCAAGTTCTTCAGGCATATTAAAAAAAAAAAAAATGAAATGCCAGTGCCGGTCTGTGTCTGGTGTCTTTACTGCCTGAAGTGAATATGGAGTAAGGTGGACTTCCTTATTGTAAGTTCTTTTTTTTTTTTAAGTTTTTTTTTAAAGATTTTATTTATTTATTTGACAGACAGAGATCACAAGTAGGCAGAGAGGCAGGCAGAGAGAGAGAGGAGGAAGCAGGCTCCCTGCCCAGCAGAGAGCCCAATGCGGGGCTCGATCCCAGGACCCTGGGATCATGAACCAAGCCGAAGGCAGAGGCTCAACCCATTGAGCCACCCAGGCACCCCTGTAAGTTCTTTTGAAGGCTGCTTTCACCTTGTGATCCAGCTTGAAGAAGGGACTAGGACTCCCCAGCTTCCAATTTCCATGATATTCTCAAAGTCTTCTTTCAATGGGGAGGAGTCAAGATGGCGGAGAAGTAGCAGGCTGAGACGACATCAGAGAGCAGGAGATCAGCTAGACAGCCTATCAAACCATTCCGAACACCTACGAATCCAATAGGAGATCGAAGAGAAGAAAAACAACAATTCTAGAAACAGAAAATCGACCACTTTCTAAAAGGTAGGACCAGCGGAGAAGTGAATCCAACGCGACGGGAAGATAGACCCCGGGGGAGGGGCCAGCTCCCAGCAAGCGGCAGAGCACAAAATCAAGACTTTTAAAAGTCTGCTCCACAGAGGGACATCGCTCCAGAGGCTAAACTGGGGTGAAGACCTCACGGGGACAGCGTGGACTCAGATCCCGCGGAGTCACAGAAGGATCGGGGGTGTCTGAGTGTCACAGAGCTCACAGGTATTAGAGCGGGGAAGCCGGCTGCAGAAACAGAGACGAGGTTTTCTAGAGCCATGGTCTGTGACACCGGCTGGTGCTCTGTGACATGGGCCAGTGCTCTGTGCGAGGGGTCCCCACAAGATCCGGGGAGACTCCGACCCAGGAGAGCTCAGGGACCTACGGGGTTCGGAGACTCCAGGTGGGACTCTGCCAGAGACAGAAACGCTTGGTCAAAGGCTGGGTGAGCTCGGAGCACTCCCAGAAGCCAGTGAGACGGGACTGATTACGCACGATTTTCTCCGAGCGCGGTCTCTGAGCGCAAATGGAGGCTGGGGAGACGGGAATGATTAAACGCTTTTCTCTGCAGGCGCACTGAAGACTGGGGCCCCTAGCTCTCGGCTCCTCTGAACCGGAGATTGGGAGGCCACCATTTTCATTCCCGTCCTCCGGAACTCTATGGAAAGCACGTTCAGGGAACAAAAGCTCCTGAAAGCAAACCTGAGAGGATTACTTAGCCCGGCCCCTGGTAAGGGCCCTGCAATTCCGCCTGGGGCAGAGACACTTGAGAATCACTACAACAGGCCCCTTCCCCAGAAGATCAACAAGAAATCCAGCCAAGACCAAGTTCACTTAACAAGGAGAACAGCGGATTCTTATCTGGACAAAATGATAAGGCGGAAAAACTCACCACAAAAAAAAAGAACAGGAGGCAGGACCGAAGGCTAGGGACCTAATCAATACAGACATTGGTTATATGTCAGATCTGGAATTCAGGACGACGATTCTCAAGGTTCTAGGCGGGC
Source organism: Taxidea taxus jeffersonii (assembly GCA_003697995.1). Classification (NCBI taxonomy): domain Eukaryota; kingdom Metazoa; phylum Chordata; class Mammalia; order Carnivora; family Mustelidae; genus Taxidea; species Taxidea taxus. The sequence continues at coordinate 143,251 of ML104960.1, read as the reverse complement.
TCGAAAAAGGCATGGAAGATATTAGAGAAACCCTGTCAGGAGAAATAAGAGCCCTTTCTGGAGAAATAAAAGAACTAAAGTCTAATCAAGTTGAAATTTAAAAAGCTATTGATGAGGTGCAATCAAAAATGGAGGCTCTTACTGCTAGGATAAATGAGGCAGAAGAGAGAATTAGTGATATAGAAGACCAAATGACAGAGAATAAAGAAGCTGAGCAAAAGAGAGACAAACAACTACTGGACCATGAGGGGAGAATTCAAGAGATAAGTGATACCATAAGATGAAACAACATTAGAATAATTGGGATTCCAGAAGAAGAAGAAAGAGAAATAGGAGCAGAAGGTATACTGAAGAGGATTATTGTAGAGAATTTCCCTAATATAGCAAGGGGAACAAGCATCAAAATCCAGGAGGTGCAGAGAATACCCCTCAAAATCAATAGCAATCGGTCCACACCCCGCCATCTATAATAGTAAAATGTACAAGTCTTAGCAACAAGAGAAAATCCTGAAAGCAGCACGGGACAAGAAATCTGTAACATACCATGGTAAAAATATTAGATTGGCAGCAGACTTATTCACAGAGACCTGGCAGGCCAGAAAGAACTGGCATGATATATTCAGAGCACTAAACGAGAAAAACATGCAGCCAAGAATACTTTATCCAGCTAGGTTATCATTGAAAATAGAAGGAGAGATAAAAAGCTTCCAGGACAAACAAAAACTGAAAGAATTTGTAAACACCAAACCAGCTCTACAGGAAATATTGAAAGGGGTCCTCTAAGCAAAGAGAGACCCTAGAAGTATTATCAGAAAGGAACAGAGACAATATACAGTAACAATCACCTTACAGGCAATACAATGGCACTAAATTCATATCTCTCAATAGTTACCCTGAACGTATGGGCTAAATGCCCCAATCAAAAGACACAGGGTTTCAGAATGGATAAAAAAACAAAACCCATCAATATGCTGCCTACAAGAAACTCATCTTAGACCTGAAGACACCTCCAGATTGAAAGTGAGGGGGTGGAAAACAATTTACCATGCTAATGGACATCAGAAGAAAGCTGGGGTGGCAATCCTTATATCAGATCAATTAGATTGTAAGCCAAAGACTATAATAAGAGATGAGGAAGGACACTTCATCATACTCAAAGGGTCTGTCCAACAAGAAGATCTAACAATTTTAAATATCTATGCCCCTAACATGGGAGCAGCCAACTATATAAACCAATTAATAACAAAATCAAAGAAACACATTGACAAGAATACAATAATAGTTGGAGACTTTAACACACCCCTCACTGAAATGGACAGATCATCCAAGCAAAAGATCAACAAGGAAATAAAGGTCTTAAATGACACACTGGACCAGATGGACATCACAGATATATTCAGAACATTCTACCCCAAAGCAGAGAATACACATTCTTCTCTAGTGCCCATGGAACATTCTCCAGAATAGATCACATCCTGGGTCATAAATCAGGTCTCAACAGGTGTCAAAAGATTGGGATCATTCCCTGCATATTTTCAGACCACAATGCTCTGAAGCTAGAACTCAATCACAAGAGGAAATTTGGAAAGAGCACAAATACATGGAGACTCAACAGCATCCTTCTAAAGAATGAATGGGTCAACCAGGAAATTAAAGAAGAATTGAAAAAAACCGTGGAAACAAATGATAATGAAAACACAATGGTCCAAAGTCTGTGGGACACAGCAAAGGCAGTCCTGAGAGGAAAATATATAGCGATACAAGCCTATCTCAAGAAACAGGAAAGGTCTCAAATACACAACCTAACCCTACACCTAAAGGAGCTTGAGAAAGAACAACAAAGAAAGCCTAAACCCAGCAGGAGAAGAGAAATAATAAAGATCAAAGCAGAAATCAATGAAATAGAAACCAAAAAAACAATAGAACAAATCAATGAAACTAGGAGCTGGTTCTTTGAGAGAATTAATAAGATTGATAAACCCCTGGCCAGACTTATCCAAAAGAAAAGAGAAAGGACCCAAATAAATAAAATCATGAATGAAAGAGGAGAGATCACAACCAACACCAAAGAAATACAAACAATCATAAGAACATATTATGAGCAACTCTATGCCAACAAATTTGACAATCTGGAAGAAATGGATGCTTTCCTAGAGACATATAAACTGCCAAAACAACCAGGAACAAATAGAAAACCTGAACAGGCCCATAACCAGTAAAGAGATTGAAACAGTCATCCAAAATCTCCAAACAAACAAAAGCCCAGGGCCAGATGGCTTCCCAGGGGAATTCTACCAAACATTTAAAGAAGAATTAATTCCTATTCTCCTGAAACTGTTCCAAAAAATAGAAATGGAAGGAAAACTTCCAAACTCATTTTATGAGGCCAGCATCACCTTGATCCCCAAACCAGACAAGGATCCCATCAAAAAAGAGAATTACAGACCAATATCCTTGATGAACACAGATGTGAAAATTCTCACCAAAATACTAGCCAATAGGATCCAACAGTACATTAAAAGGATTATTCACCACGACCAAGTGGGATTTATTCCAGGGCAGCAGGGTTGGTTCAACATCCACAAATCAATCAATGTGATACAGTACATTAACAAAAGAAAGAACAAGAACCATATGATACTCTCAATAGATGCTGAAAAAGCATTTGACAAAGTGCAACATCCCTTCCTAATCAAAACTCTTCAAAGTGTAGGGATAGAAGGCACATACCTCAATATTATCAAAGCCATCTATGAAAAACCCACTGCAAGTATCATTCTCAATGGAGAAAAACTGAGAGCTTTTCTGTTAAGGTCAGGAACACGGCAGGGATGTCCACTATCACCACTGCTATTCAACATAGTACTAGAAGTCCTAGCCTCAGCAATCAGACAACAAAAAGAAATTAAAGGCATCCAAATCGGCAAAGAAGAAGTCAAACTATCGCTCTTTGCAGATGATATGATACTATATGTGGAAAACCCAAAAGGCTCCACTCCAAAACTGCTAGAGCTTGTACAGGAATTCAGTAAAGTGTCAGGATATAAAATCAATGCACAGAAATCAGTTGCATTTCTTTACACCAACAACAAGACAGAAGAAAGAGAAATTAAGGAGTCAATCCCATTTACAATTACACCCAAAACCATAAGATACCTAGGGATAAACCTAACCAAAGAGGCAAAGAATCTATACTCAGAGAACTATAAAGTACTCATGAAAGAAATTGAGGAAGACACAAAGAAATGGAAAAATGTTCCATGCTCATGGATTGGAAGAATAAATATTGTGAAAATGTCTATGCTACCTAAAGCTATCTACACATTTAATGCAATGCCTATCAAAATCCCATCCAATTTTTTCAAAGAAATGGAACAAATAATCCTAAAATTTATATGGAACCAGAAAAGACCTCGAATAGCCAAAGGAATAGTGAAAAAGAAAGCCAAAGTTGGTGGCATCACAATTCCAGACTTCAAGCTCTACTACAAAGCTGTCATCATCAAGACAGTATGGTACTGGCACAAAAACAGACACATAGATCAATGGAACAGAATAGAGAGCCCAGAAATAGACCCTCAACTCTATGGTCAACTAATCTTTGACAAAGCAGGAAAGAACATCCAATGGAAAAAAGACAGCCTCTTCAACAAATGGAGTTGGGAAAATTGGACAGCCACATGCAAAAAAATGAAATTGGACCATTTCCTTACACCACACACAAAAATAGACTCAAAATGGACGAAGGACCTCAATGTGAGAAAGGAATCCATCAAAATCCTTGAGGAGAACACAGGCAGCAACCTCTTCGACCTCAGCCGCAGCAACTTCTTCCTAGGAACAACGCCAAAGGCAAGGGAAGCAAGGGAAAAAATGAACTATTGGGACTTCATCAAGATCAAAAGCTTTTGCACAGCAAAGGAAACAGTCAACAAAACCAAAAGACAACTGACAGAGTGGGAAAAGATATTTGCAAACGACATATCAGATAAAGGGCTAGTATCCAAAATCTATAAAGGGCTTAGCAAACTCAACACCCAAAGAACAAATAATCCAATCAAGAAATGGGCAGAGGACATGAACAGACATTTCTGCAAAGAAGACATCCAGATGGCCAACAGACACATGAAAAAGTGCTCCCCATCACTGGGCATCAGGGAAATACAAATCAAAACCACAATGAGATACCACCTCACACCAGTCAGAATGGCTAAAATGAACAAGTCAGGAAATGACAGATGCTGGCGAGGATGTGGAGAAAGGGGAACCCTCCTACACTGTTGGTGGGAATGCAAGCTGGTGCAACCACTCTGGAAAACAGCATGGAGGTTCCTCCAAAAATTGAAAATAGAGCTACCTTATGACCCAGCAATTGCACTACTGGGTATTTACCCTAAAGATACAAATGTAGTGATCCGAAGGGGCACGCGTACCTGAATGTTTATAGCAGCAATGTCCACAATAGCCAAGTTATGGAAAGAACCTAGATGTCCATCAACAGAAGAATGGATAAAGAAGAGGTGGTATATATGTATATATATATATATATGTATATACATATATATATATATACACAATGGAATACTATGTAGCCATTAAAAGAAATGAAATCTTACCATTTGCAACGACATGGATGGAACTAGAGCATATTATGCTTAGGGAAATAAGTCAACTGGAGAAAGACAACTATCACATGATCTCCCTGATATTAGGAAGTGGAGATGCAACGGGGGTGGGTTTAAGGTGGTAGGAAAAGAAAAAATGAAACAAGATGGGATCGGGAGGGAGACAAACCAAAAGAAACTCTTAATGTCAGAAAACAAACTGAGGGGGGTGGGGGGGAGAGGGGTTGGGGAGGGTGGTGGGGTTACATTATATGTTTAAATAAAGCTTAAATAAAAAGGAAAAAAAAGTCATCTTTCATCAAGTAGTAGGAGTCCATGAGAGCAATAATAATCCTGTACTCCTTCTACTCCTTGTGAGGTCATGGGCTGGACAAGTGCATCCCTTATATGTGACAGATAATCCACATTTATAGTCCTTTTTCTGGAATAAGCTCTGAGACTCATGTGCAGTGCTAGGTCCTTCACAATACGATCATGTTTGCTGGTAGATAAGTGCTTCGCCAACCAGCTTGGGAAGGTAGGAAACTGGGTCATGTACCTCCTCATTAACTCTCCAGGAAGAACATTGGCATAAACGGCCTGTGTGGGCAGAAGATTCCAGTTTTGCCTACTCTGCATCTGATGGTCCACTAGGTCATCATCACATATGCTATTTGCTGCTCTGCTTAAAAGCATCATGTGCTTTTTCATGTTACCCTCTGAAGCTACAAGCTTCACATGTATGTAGTTCTCCTGGACAAAGAGAGGTGCTATTAAGTGATCTTGAAAAAAGAGATCTGACTTGTCCACAAGTGTCAAATGAGCAGTCTCCTCTCCAGCTACAAACACTTTCCAGGCAACATCAAATGAGCCCAGTCTGATATCCTTTTTGACTCTGTGAGAATCATCCCTGACCTGGTCATAAGTCAGTGCCTTACTTCATGCACACCACATCCTCAGATTGTATAAAACCTGTTTGATACCTTGATTGGCTCCCAAAATTATTTCATTCATAGCTGGAAGGAGGATCTTCAAACCCTCTTTAAATTCAGTACACATTATAGCACCCTTCATCTGTTCAATTCAGGGTCTTTGAAAGCGAAGATCAAAGCATAATGAACCAAAGAGTGAATCTTGGGATGATTTCTATCATTGCACATACAAGGAATGGGAATTTTTATATGCTTTATCAGACCAATTAATTCCTGAATTCTTCCCCATCCTCATTTCCTGACATGCCATCTGCTTCATCCATGGTGAGAATGTTTTGTGTTTACTGAATGGGCTGCTCCATTGACCCATGTTGAGAGGCTGAATAAAAGCTGGTGATACTGGTATCATTCACTGATTCAGCAACAATGTCCTTGAAACTATTCTTACTCCAGAGTGTCACTTGCATTCAATTCCACATATCTGTATCCCAATTCCTGACAAACCAGAGACTGGATTCTGAATACAATGAAGAGTTAAATAAAGATGATACTCAACCTGATGAAGACTCTATGGAAACTGATGCAATGAGCAAGAAAAAGACAAAATCTTCAAAGCCTTCAAAATCAGAAAAGGAGTCCAGAGAAGGAAAAAGTTCAAAGAAATGAAACTATTTTTCACTACTGACAGCCACTTTTTACTCATGCCATTGACCAGTCTAGCTTGTCTAGATAATGCCTTATTTTTCCAAAGGAATCATATTTTAGCATAATAGGGCAACTTGGTCGTCCCATTATAAATAAATGGTGGTACAGCTAGAGGGATGTAATCAGTAGCCTAGCATACACCTCTTATAGATGTTGATAGTACTGCTTGGGTCCTCCACTGACCTGTCAATCTAATTAGATTATACTTCAAACTGAATGTGTAGAATCAGAAACTATATGTGGGGTTTGGAGTCAGATTTTAATTAAGATAATATGCCTAGGAACATTGGTACTAAGGCAATTTTTTTAGGCTTAAGAATTGTCTTAATGTCCTTTATAGGACTGATGCCGGTTTTGTTTTTTTTTTTTTTAAGGTACTTATAATTATTTGGTGAAATTTTGTAAGTAAATCACAATATAAAACAAAACAAAAAAAATGAAATGCCTTATTGAACACATAGTTTTATTTATTTTCATTTATCTTTTTTTTTTGCACTTGTCCTTGAAATTGGGCAAGTTGGATGCAATTTTAAAATTTTTTAAATGTTGAATGAGAGATATTTATATTTGGCAATCTGAGAGTCTATACATCCTGAAACACTTCTACATGAAAATAGCAAAACTACTTTTTAAATTTATAATGACTTCCAAAAAGATGAAGGAATGTAAGTGAATACTGTGACTTGGCTGCCCTGGGCTATCACAAGTCTTCTACTGGCTAGAGCTTGAACATTATTAATAGACTACTGCTGGAAAAGGGAGTCAAAGCCTTGGGCCTCTGAAGGGAGTTTTGTTAGAGACCAGCATAAAGAAAGGAATGAGAAAGGGCCAACTCTAAGAAAAAGGGTTAATGGAAGAGGAAATACTGCTGAATAAAAACAACAAATATATCTTAGCTATGGCTATGAATAGAGGGAATTACAAAAGCAATGAAAACAAAAGGGGGAAAAACCTCATTTTTTACATGATAATTTGTAATCAGGTTTTTAGGGGTCCACATTTACAATAACTGTGCATTAAAAAAAAAGTCCCTGCAATCTAAGAATTTAAATTTCTCCTAGTGATAGTATCCCAGCCACCCAGTAGAGGCAAACAAAATCACACCCAATCCAGGTTTCAAAAATGGATACCAAGTTCAATTCAGTCTTCAAAAACATCTCATATGGGAAGTTCCATGTGTATGAGATAGGTAGATAGATAGATAGATAGATAGATAACAGAGGAGAATTAAGACATCATGAGGATGAATCAGCAGAAACAGCAAATAGTAATACTAAGCGGTAAAGACTTAAAATAACAGATACAGAATATAAAATAATTATGGGTAAAGAAATAAAACCATGAGCAAAGAGTAAGAAACTATAAAATAAGTTATGAAATCTAACCAAATAGAGGACCTGGAATTCAACAGTATAATCACTGAACTGAGGATACCAATAGAAATGTTAAACAGTAGATTAGACACATGTGGAGAAAGAAAGACTGGAAGGTAGATATGAAATAAAAATACTTATGATTCAGGACAGAAGGAGACAAAAAATATGAAATAAAGCTTAAGAGACATTGAGAATATAATGACCATGACCACATACATCTAATTGGAATTTCAAAATAAGATAATAAATAAATAACTTTATTTCAATAAATTTGAACACTCAAATTTCTAGAAAAATATAACTTACAAAGATATAGAAAGCATGAGTAGCCCTATAGTTGCTAAAGAAATTCTATCAGTAGTTAAAAGACTTCCTCAAAATCCACAAAACTCAAAAGGTTTTCCAGGAGATTTCTACCCAACTTTCTACAGTCAGATAAAAAAAAAGGTGATCCTGACCACATAATAATTCAACATAGCCAATACAGGACTGGAAAATTATAGATTAAGCCCATTCATGAACATAGGTGAAAAAAATCCTAAACAAAGCAGTAGTAAAATAATTTCATCTGTGTACAAAATAGATAATCACATCACAACAAAGCTTATTATACTCCATAAATTTAATCATGGCTTTAAATTAGAAATACTAATTAATGTGACTCACAACAACTATGAAATTATAGGAGAAAAAAATCTCATCTTAGTGTAAACAAATTTAACATCTATTTATAATAAAAGCTTTAATTCAATGTAGAAATAGTAAGGTCCCTCCTAAAACTGAATGAAACCACAGTAAGATGCCATTATTTTCTCACGTGCTTGGCAAATTGTACCAAACATTGGCAAGGATGTGACTAAACTGGAATTCTTACATACACTGCTTCTCAGAGTAGAGTTGATTATAGCCTTTTAGAAATAATCTAGTATTATTTAACAGATTTTAAGCCACAATGGTTTTAGTCCACTGTTGCACATGTGAACCACAGAAGTGCTATAAAAATGTTCTGGAGGCATTGTTTCTAATAACAAAGCATTGGAGTTTTGTAATAAAAATGCAAGTATCTGTCATCAGGAGATTGGGTAAATAAATTCTTTTATACTCATAATATGGCCTACTAGACAGCACAGAGCTATAGCTACATTTATCAACAGAGGTGAGCTAACAAGATATTGAATGAAAAGAGCAAGTTGTGAAAATATAAAACCATTTTTATAAAGTTCAAAAAAAAAAAGCAAAGGAATTATTAACACAAAGTCAAGATCCTAATTTCCCACAGGGAGGAGGAGTGATATTAATAGAAATACATGAGGGGCTTCAAGAGTATTGCTGACATTATTTTCCTTAAATTGAAAGGTGAGTGAACAGGTATTTCTCATATCATTATACTTTATAACATATATAGGTGTTATTTATTTTTTACATTTATCAACTATTTTTTTAAGATTTTATTTATTTATTTGACAGACAGAGATCACAAGTAGTCAGAGAGGCAGGCAGAGAGAGAGAGGAAGGGAAGCAGGCTCCCTGCTGGGTGGAGAGCCCAATGCTTGGCTCAATCCCAGGACCCTGGGATCATGACCTGAGTTGAAGGCAGAGGCTTGAACCCACTGAGCCACCCATTTATCAACTATTTTATAATCAAAATGATATCTATAAAAATCTAATGTGATAGGGGCGGCCTGGGTGGCTCAGTGGGTTCAAGCCTCTACCTTCGACTCAGGTCATGATCCCAGGGTCCTTGGATCAAGCCTTGCATCAGGGCTCTCTGCTCCTCAGGGAGCCTGCTTTCTCCTCTCTCTCTCTCTGCCTGCCTTTCTGCCCACTTGTGACTCTGTCTGTTAAGTAAATAAATAAAGTCTTTAAAAAAAAAAAGCTTCATTAAAAAAAAAATCTAATGTGATAGTTAAGTAATTTGAGGTGATAGGTAAAGAAACAACTTCCTTTTATAATAAGGTAAGACATGATGGAGACAAGAAACAAAAATCAACCAAAGGAAATTATTTACCTTATTAACACTTGCCAAATGCCATCCATTTTTTCATCCAGGTACATATAGAACGTGCTGTGAAAGGCACTACTGTGCACTGGTGAGGAGCCATATTGTTTGGTATAAATTTTGGTTGTTATACTTCTTAGCTGTGGGATCTCGGGTTTTGGTTCCCATAATTGTAAAATATAGATAATAACGGAATCTGATTTATTAAGTTATTATAAGTATTAAATGAATTAGCCCATGGAAGATGCTGAGAAAGGACACACAATAAAAGCTCAATCAATATTAGATTCTAGTAATATTCTCTTTTAATACTTTGAAATATTCTGTTTGTGTTATGATAGGCTTTGGTCATTTGACGAAGCAGTTGATGACATTGGCTGATGGACACGTGGTGTTGGCTCTAGAAGGAGGACATGATCTCACAGCCATCTGTGATGCCTCAGAAGCCTGTGTAAATGCCCTTCTAGGAAATGAGGTAAAAAATTTAAAAGCACACAAGAGTAGGGTTAAAGGACTAGGATTATATGCATGTACTTCTTTTTTTAATCCCACGTAATCAGAAAGCACAATGTTGCTCTTACAATTTTAAGAAAGAAGGTAAGCTTTTAAGGAGAAGTTTACATGTGCTCCTGTCATATGGTATAACTGTTGTCCAGTTAATCTACATATCACTTCCCTCAGTCAGATTATTCATGAGCTCAGTAAATAAGATAACTCTTGGGAAGAGAAATGCTTTGTATATTGACCCAGCTAATAAGCATTGAAACACTGAAAAACAAATAACTCAAAGAAAATTTCTCTTGAGATTTTCCATAGGATTGTGTTAGCTCAAGGGAGAAAATAAAGCTTTTAAAATTTTTTTCATCTTTATTGAAATATAGAGTTGACACAATTGTAATACATTTAAAGTATACAATGTGATGATTTGATATATGTATACCTTGTGAAATGATTCCTTCCATGAAATGAAATTAATGCATTCATCACTTCACATACTTTTTGTTTGTACCTTTGTTCTTTTGTTTGGTGAGAACACTTAAATTCTACTTCCCTAGCAAATTTTAATTACATAATATAATATTGTCAACTATAGTCATTGTGTTATACATTAGATCCTCAAACCTTATTCATCTTGTAACTGAAAGTTTAAAACCTTTTATCAACCTCTCCTTATTACCCCTCTTATCTTATTATCTCCTTATCCCCTCCCCCCAACCCCCAGCCCCTGACAACCACTATTATCCTCTGTCTGTACAAGTTCGGCTACTTTTTTTTTCAGTGGGGAAGTGGTCAGAATAAGTGATACATGCAATATTTTTTTTTCTGTGTCTGGCTTATTTCACTTAGTGTAATGCCCTCCATGTTTGTCCATGTTATCATAAAAGACAAGATTGGGGCACCTGGGTGGCTCAGTGGGTTAAAGCCTCTGCCTTCGGCTCAGGTCATGATCCCAGGGTCCAGGAATCGAGCCCCAAATCAGGCTCTCTACTCAGTGGGGAGCCTGCTTCCTCCTCTCTCTGCCTGCCCCTCCACCTACTTGTGATCTCTCTCTGTGTCAAATAAATAAATAAAATCTTAAAAAAAAAAAGACAAGATTTTCTTCTTTATGAAAGACTGAATAATATTCTATTATATATATGTATATATATATATGTATACACATACACATATATACACCACATTTTCTTTATCCACTTATCTGTTGATGGACATTTTTAAAAAGATTTTATTTATTTATTTGACAGAGAGAGATACAATGAGAGAGGGAACGTAAGCAGGGGGAGTGGGAGAGGGAGAAGCAGAACCCCCTGCTAAGCAGGGAGCCTGATGCAGGGCTTGATCCCAAGACCCCGGGAGCATGACTTGAGCCAAAGGCAGACACTTAATGACTGAGCCACCCAGGCACCCCTGTTGATGGACATTTAGTTTGTTTCTGTACCTTGACAATTGTAAATAATTCTGCAATAAACACTGAAGTACAGATATCTCTTCAAGATAGTAATTTTGTTTCCTTTAGCTACATACCCAGAAGTAAGATTGCTGGATCATACATCATAAAACATGTAGTTTTGGTTTCTTGAGGAATAGCCTACTGTTTTCCATAGTGGCTATACATCTTACCTTTCCAGCAACATTGCTCAAAGTTTCCCTGTTTTCCACATCCTCACCAGCATTTATCTGTTTTCTTTTTGATACATGAGGTAATACCTCATTATGGTTTTAATTTGCATTTTCCTGATGATTACTGATATTGATCACCTTTTCATGTATATGTGAGCCATTTATATATCTTCTCTTGGGCCTTTTGCCCATTTTTTTTACACATTAGTAATTTTATTTTATTTTTTTATTTTATAAATGTTTTTATTTGTTTATAAACATATAATGTATTATTAGTCCCAGGGATACAGGTCTGTGAATCGCCAGGTTTACACCCTTCACAGCACTTACCATAGCACATACCCTCCCCCATGTCCATAACCCCACCACCTTCTCCCGACCCCTCTCCCCGCAGCAATCCTCACTTTGTTTTGTGAGATTAAAGGTCTCTTATAGTTTGTCTCCCTCCCAATCCCATCTTGTTTCATTTTTTCTTTTCCTACCCCCCAAACCTCCCATGTTGCATCTCCACTTCCTCATATCAGGGAAATCATATGATAGTTTTCTTTCTCTGATTGACTTATTTTGCTAAGCATAATACCTTCTAGTTCCATCCACGTTGTCACAAATGGCAAGATTTCTTTTGATGGCTGCATAGTATTCCATTGTATATATATACCACATCTTCTTTATCCATTCATCTGTTGATGGACATCTAGGTTCTTTCCATAGTTTGGCTATTGTGGACATTGCTCCTTGCCCATTTTTAATTGGTTTATTTGGGGTTTTGCCTTTGTTTTTGTTTTTTGTTGTTTGTTTTTTGTTTTGCTGTTGAATTGTATGAGTTCTTTGTATATTTTAGATATTAACCTTTTATTGGATATATGGTTTGCAAATATTTTCTCCTGTTCCATAGGTTACCTTTTCATTTTACCCACCTTTGCTGTCAGACGTTTTTAAGCTTGATGTACCCCCACTTTGTTTGTTTGTTTGCTTACTTTTGTTGCCTTTACTTTTGGTCGCAGATCCAAAAAAACATTGCCAAGGCTAATATCAAGGAGATTACCCCCTATGTTTTCTTTTAAGAGTTTTATGGTTTTAAATCTTACATTTACATTTTTAATCTGTTTTAAACTGATTTTTGTGTATGATGTAAGATTGGAGTCCACTTTTATTCTTTTTTGTACTAACATCATTTATTGAAGAGACTATTCCTCCATTGTATATTCCTGGATCCTTTGTTGAAAACTAATTCAACATATGTGCATGAGTTTATTTTGGGCCCCTTCTTCTTTCCATTAATCTGAGTGTCTGTTTCTAATGCCAGTACCATAGTGCATTGATTACTTATAGTATATTTGAATTCAAGAAGTGTTTTGACTCCAGCACTATTGTTCTTTCTCAGGATCTGTTCATGTGTTTGGGGTCTTTGTGGTATCATATGAGTTTTAGAATTTTTTTTCTATCTCTATAAAAAAATACTTTTTGATAAGGATTGGATTGAATCTATAGATAGCTTTGGGTAAGATGAATGTTTTACTAATATTAACTCCTCTCATCAGTGAACATGGGATATTTGTTCTTATTTGTTTCTTCTTCAATTTCTTTCATCAGTGTCTTGTAGTTTTGGGTATATAGACCTTTCACTTCCTTGAATATACTTATCTCTAAGTGTTTTATTGTTTATGATACCACTGTAAATGGGATTGTTTTATTTCTTCTTCAGATAGTTCATTGTTGATACATAAAAATTGATTGTTTATGTTGATTTTGCCTTCTGCAACTTTACTGAATTTGTTTCCTAACTCTAAGTTTTGTGTGGAATTTTTAGGGTTTTCCATATATATCATGCCATCTGCAATTAGAGACAGTTTTACTTCTTCCTTTCCAATGTGTATACCTTTTGTTTCTTTTCCTTGCTTAAATGCTCTAGATCATACTTAAAATACAATCTTGAATAAAGGTAGCAAAAGCAGGCATCCTTGTCCTGTTCTTGATCTTAGGTAAGGTGTTAGCTTTGGGCTTGTCATATATGGCATTTTACTATGTTGAAGTATGTTCTTCTATTCTGAATTTGCTGAAATTTTTTAATCATGAAAGATGTTGGATTTTGTCAGTTGCTTTGTCTGTATCTGTTGCGATGATCATATGACTTTTAACCTTCATTGTGTTAATATATTGTTTTGCATTGGTTGATTTGTATATGTTGAACCATTCTTATATCCCTGCAGTAAATCTTGATCACAGTGTATGGTCCTTTTGAAGTAATGTTGAATTCAGTTTGCTAATATTTTTGTTGAGAGTTTTTGCTTCTGTGTTCACCAGGGATATTGGACTACAGTTACTTTCCCTGTAGTGTCCTTTACTGGCTTTGGTAACCGGGAAATACTAGCCTCCTAAAATGAGTTCAGACATGTTACCACCTATTCGGTTTTGAAAAGGATGGGTATTAGCACCTTTTTTTTTTTTTAAGATTTTATTTATTTATTTGATAGACAGAGATCACAAGTAGGCAGAGAGGCAGAGAGAGAGAGAGGAGGAAGCAGGCTGTCCGCAGAGCAGAGAGCCCGATGCGGGGCTCGATCCCACGACCCTGGGATCATGACCCGAGCTGAAGGCAGTGGCTTTAACCCACTGAGCCACCCAGGTGCCCCAGGATGGGTATTAGCACTTTAATATTTGGTAGAATTCACCAGTGAAGCCATCTGATTCTGGACTTCTCTGTTTTAAGAGGTTTTTAATTACTGATTCAGTCTCTTTACTAGTTATTGGTCTGTTCATATTTTCTATTTTTTCAGAATTCCATCTTGTAGGGTTTTGTGTTTCTAGGAATTCATACATTTCTTCTATGTTATCCAATTAATTGATGTATAATTATTCATAGTAGTTTCTTTTGATCCTTTGGATTTCTGTAATAAGTCTTCTCTTTTAAATCTGATTTTATTAATTGAGGCTTTTCTCTTTTTTTTCTTAGTTTAGTTAAAGGCTTATCAGTTTTGTATATCTTTTCCTAAAACCAGCTCTTAGTTGCATTGATTTTTTTATATTGTTTGCTACATCCCATAAGTGTTAGCCTGCTGTGTTTCTATTTCATTTGTGACAAGATTTCTTAATTTCTCTTTTCATTTCTTGACGCCTTGGTTGTACAGGAGCATGTTGTTAAATTACCACATATTTATAAGTATTCCAGTTTTCTTTTTGTCATTGATTTCTAGTTTTGTGCCATTGTAGTCAGAAAAGTTACTTGGAATGATTTCAGTCTTGAGACTGCTGAAACTTGTTTTATGGCCTAATATAAATTTTTCTTGGAGAATATTCCATATGTGTTTGAGAATAATGTATTTTCTGTTGCTGTTGGGTAGAGTGTTCTGTATATGTCTTTTAGGTCCATATGGTCTAAAGCATAATTTAAGTCCAGCATTTCTTTATTGATTTTTCTGTCTGGCTGACCTATCCATTATTGAAAGTGGGGTATTAAAGTCCCCTAATACTGTATTTATGTGTATTTCTTTCTTCAGATCTGTTCATATCTGCTTTATAAGTTTAGCTGCTCCTGTCTTGGGTGCATATTTACAAGTGTTATATACTTTTGATGAATTGACCTCATTGTCATCATATGACATTCTTTGTCTCTTATTACAATTTTTAACTTACAGTCTGTTTTTTCTGATATAAGCATACTTACTCCTGATTTCTTCTGGTTTCCACTGGCATGAAATATTTCCTCTATCCCTTCATTTACAGTCTGTGTATCCTTAAATCTGAAGTTATTCTCTTGTAGCATGTAGTTAGGTCTTATTTTTGTACTCATTCAACCACACTATGTTTTTTTTTTTTTTCACACTATGTTTTTTTTATTAGAGATTTTAGCCTGTTAAATTTGAAGTAGGAATTGATATGTACAGCCTTACTATTGCTATGTTACTATTTTCTGGCAGTTGTATAGTTCCTTTCTTCCTCTCCTGCTATCTTTTTTTGTGCATTGATGATTTCCCATAGTGTTATGTTTTGATTTCTCTGTCTTTTGCATACTTCTATAGGTTTTTGCTTTGTGGTTACCATGAGGCTTGCAAATATCTTCTAATAGTGTATTTTAGGCTGATAACATCCTAACACTAATGTATATAGAGACTACATTTTTACACTTCCTTTCCACAATTTATGTTTTTGATATCACAGTTTATAGCTTTTTATATTGTATATTCATTAACAAATTACTGTAGTGTTAGCTATTTTAATACTTTTGTCTTTTAACCTTTACACTAGAGTTATAAGTGATTTTCCACTATCATTATAATATTAGAGTATTCTGAATTTAATTACATGTTTACTTTTGTCAGTGAATTTTATGCTTTCAAACATTTTTATGTTATTAGTTAGTATTCTTTCATTTCAGCTTGAGGAACTTCCTTTAACAACTCTTGTAAGGGCAATCTAATTCTGATGAAGACTTCAGCTTTTGTTTGTCTGCAAAACTGTATCTCTCCTTCACTTCTTAATGACTGGTCTTTTGGGGTAGAGTATTTTTTTTTTTTTAAAGTGAACTTTCCTTTTATTTATTTTTATTTTTTTAAAAGATTTTATTTATTTATTTGTTAGAGAGAGAGAGAGAGAGCGAGCACAGGCAGACAGAGTGGTAGGCAGAGGCAGAGGGAGAAGCAGGCTCCCTGCCGAGCAAGGAGCCCGATGTGGGACTCGATCCCAGGACCCTGGGATCATGACCTGAGCCGAAGGCAGCTGCTTAACCAACTGAGCCACCCAGGCGTCCCGGGGTAGAGTATTTTTGATCAGCAGTTTTTTCTTACTGCACTTTGAATATATCATGCCACTCCTTTCTGGTCTCTGCTGAGGTTTCTGCTGAGAAATCTACTCATAAACTTAATGAGATTCCCCTATCTGTGACAAGTTGCTTTTCTCTTGGTGTTTTTAAGATTCTCTGTCTTTAACTTTTGAAAATTTAATGTTCCTTCATGTGGATCTCTTAGATCCATCTAATTTGGTACTCTTTGAGATTTCTATATTTGGATGTCTGTTTCTCTCCCAGGTTGAGGATAATTTTTAACCACTATTTCTTCAAATAAGTTTTCTGTCCTTTCTCTTCTCCTCCTGAAACTCCTATAATTCCTTTGATTTGCTTCATGGTGTCCCATAAGTCCTTTAAGCTATCTCTACTGTTTTTCATTCTTTTTCTTTTTTCCTTTTGCTATTTTGACTGGATGAGTTTCACTGCCCTGTCTTTGAATTCACTTACCTTTTCTTTCATTTTATCTAATCTGCTCTTGAACTCTTCTGTTGAATTTTTCAGTTCAGTTATTTTATTCTTCAGTTCTGTGATTTTTGTTTGGTACCTTTTAATATTCTCAATCTCTTTTTTTTTTTTTAAGATTTTATTTATTTATTTGACAGAGAGACAGAGATCACAAGTAGGCAGAGAGGCAGACAGAGGGAGAGAAATGGAAGCAGGCTCTCTGCTGAGCAGAGAGCCCGATGCGAGGCTCGATCCCAGGACCCTGAGACCATGACCCGAGCCGAAGGCAGAGGCTTCAACCCACTGAGCCACCCAGGCGCCCCTCTCAATCTCTTTAATATTCTCAGTCTCTTTCTTGACATTTTCACTCTGTTCCTGCGTTGCTTTCCTGGTCTCAGTGACCATCTTCACAGCTGTTTTTTTTTCTTTTAGTTCAATTTAGTTAACGTCTAGTGCATTATTATTTTTAGGGGTAGAATCTAGTTATTCATCAGTTGCACATAATACCCAGTACTCCTTATATCATGTACCCTCCTTAATGCCCATCACCCCATCCCCCCATCCCCCCAGCCATATCCCCTCCAGCAATCCTGTTTGTTTCCTATAGTTAAGAGTCTCTTATGATTTGCCTCCCTCTCTGTTTTTATCTTATTTTATTTTTCCTTCCCTTCCCCTATGTTCATGTACTTTATTTTAAATTCCACATGAGTGAAATCATATGGTATTTGTCTTTCTTTTACTGACCTATTTTGATTAGCATAATACACTCTAGTTCCATCCACGTCATTGCAATGGTGAGATTTCATTCTTTCTGATGGCTGAGTAATATTCTATTTTATATATAGTATATGTAATGTGTATATAATGTGTTTGTGTGCACACATCAGATCTTCTTGATCCATTCATCTGCCAGTGGACATCTGGGGTCTTTCCATATTTTGGCTATTGTGGACGTTGTTGCTATAAACATTGAGGTTCATGTGCCCCTTTGAATCACTATTTTTGTGTTCTTTGGATAAATACCTAGTAGTGCAATTGCTAGGTCATAGGGTAGCTCTTCTTAACTTTCTTGAGGAAATTTCATATGGTTTTCCAGAGTGACTCTTTATTTTTCATAGTGAATATATACAAGTGTTAAGACTGTTTTATATGTTTTACCTTTTTTTCATGAACTTACAATATGACCACTTACAAAATAAACATACACAAAATCATATTTTATATCTGTCATGCATATTATTTTTTAACAGTGACTTATGCTTTTGTCTGTGGTATTTATGAAGGGGGGGAAAGTGGTTTTTTCTTCTGCATGCTGAACACCTAAGTTTTATTGTCATCTTTATCTTACAAGTCTATAGTACTTCAACATGACTATTATGCCTTATCTATTGAATTAAATATGTGCATTTTTCCTAAGGAAAAGATGAGAAAGAAAACTTGAGCAATCTTTAAGTCTTTACTCTGTTGTATAATTTTAGACAGCACAATAACTCAAGGATATTGCCATCTAATGATTAGTATTATTAGTGCATTGCTATTTCAGATCACACAAAGTTCAAAATGTCTAATACTTCCTAAATATTAGAGTCCTTCTGAGTTTCCTGTGAACAAATGATTTAAAAAATAATGTTGGGCATTTTTTGCACGTATGGCAATAAAGAAATGCAAAAAAATAAATGCTACTTCTGTCTTGTCAGTTAATGTTGAGCTACTCTATTTGCCTACCAGAAAACATATTTTGCATATTCACCTACAGTCTCAACTTACTTGATTTTAAATATGGAAACATTTTAGAGAAGCAGACTGGTTTTAATATTTACATTATAAAGGCTTATGCCAGATGTGCAGAAAATCACAGTAGGTTGTGGATTGTGGCTCCATGGATGATTGACCTGCTCAGAAGAAAATGTTACCCAGTTGCAAAAGCCAAGTACTTTTCCAACTATGTGAAAGGAAATTATGGATTTCACTGGCTCTCTTTGAGCACATTCATTCATATGAGATTCTATTTCTTTGTGCTAGTAATCTTTACACTTGGCCTACTTTATTCTTCCAAGGGAGGATTTCCAGTGAGAGTGGAATAATTTTTTGGTGTGGTCTCTTTCTTTAAGAGGTGACTTATTTCAGAACACATTCTAGTCAGTTGTGTGAATTACATGGTTTTCTTAATTTGTCTGAATATACTAAAAAGCTAAATGGTTGTTTTATACCTTCCTTCTACTGCATGACCTTTTGACTGGGATGTCTATGGTCATTTTATTATATGGGCTATGCCTAGAGCTCAAATAAACTGTTTTTGTAGAGTAATTAGTGACATTGCTTTAGAACAGTGTCCCCTAATTTAAAGTTTGGGCCCTATTCTCAAACCCACTGTATCTTTTCTCTGCATTTTTAGAAAGACCAGGCTTGAGATAGAGGAAGGGATAAAAATGTCATTGATCAGTTTTAAATATGCCCATGTGGATGGGTAGGCACCAAAAATTCCAGTAAATTATAACTGAAATGATTATTTTTGGCTATATGGACAGTTTAATCAACTGTAATATCTGGACATCTTGTAGTAAATTTGCTTTAGTTATTATAATACCCTAAATACCACCTTGTCTTCTTTCATTGACTATCTTTAATTGCATAAGCACAATCTAAAATTTGTGTATCATGAAATAAAGGAAGACAAGTTTAAATGATCTCTGATTTTCTGTATCTTTTCTCCCATTGAGGTTTCTTTGGAATATAAATAAGATTATAAATTTCCCACAAGATACTTTAAGGGAAACAGATGGATTTGGTATATTGAACTTTGAAAGGTAAATTTTGGTGTGTCACATTTATCAGTATGCAGAGGAACAAAGCTTAGGAAAAGAAAGATTTTTTTTTTTGTTAATGAAAAATGGAAGGAAAATACATGTGTGTTGTGCATTATAATTCATTTGAAAAAAGGAAATGAAAATGTAATACTTGAAACAACTTAAGAAACAAAGAGTTCTTCTCACTTTCATTGACAATATAATTTATAATCCAAGGTCTGGCTTTCTATATATTTTTTCCAGTTTAAAGGTCATCATGACTAACAGCATGACAACATTGAAGTTTTAAATTTCATTCGTTTAGAAAAAAATAATATATAATAAGGCATATTGCATGTACCTCACCATTTTAAAAAGTGTATACATATAGCTTTCACAGTAGTTGTATGTAGTAAGGTCTAGGTAAGAGAATTAAAAAAAAATCTTTCAAATACCAATTATTGCAATTTCAAATCCCAGTTTCCCTCCAAACTCCCTTTTCAAGTGATTAATAGGGCAATTATAACTTATTATCTGGCATTTCACTTTTACAAATAGCAAAATGTAGCAAAGCTTTAGCTTAAAACATTGGCAGAACCTACTTTGGCTTCTCAACACTGAACATGCAATTGAACTCAAATTAGGAAGGTCAAGAAGGGCCTTTTTGAGGGACTCTGCACTTTGTCAGATGTATTTATTCATGTGTAGAAGATTAGAATTCATAAACATTTTGCCAGTTTTTTAAATGCTGTTTCTTTTCCTTGTTGTTCTTGGCCAGGCCATGTCAGTACAGCAAAATGCTGCTTCATATGACTTATTATCAGCAGAATAATATGTATTACATAACTCAAAGGAATTATAAAATCAGCAGGAACTCTTGGCTCTGCATCTTAGTGTAAATATATAGATGTGTACCAAAAAAACTTAATTTTTTAAAAATTAAGTTATCTGAGTGATGTAACCAAAATAGGTATTTTTCCTTTTAAATATTTTTTTATCATGAAAGTGATCTAGTTACCAAAACATCTTTTACCTGTTCTTTTAAGAAATATGCACAAGGTCAGTCAAAATACTACACTATTGGATTAAAACTGGTTTAAGCATGGTACAGAAAATTCCTTGAGGCAACTGACTTTGAAAACATAAGTGCATTTTTTTTCTTTTTCTTGGCAAAAATCAGAACTTAGATTTATCAGTCCAATCAGTGTATGATGAATATTTTTGAACTTCTTCAGTGGAGCACTTAGAACACCAGCTTGGGGTTTGCAAGAAATTGAAGTCACTATCTAAATCAGAAGACTCAGGCTGCTCTTGAAATGGCATCAGAGATCTTTATGCAAATAGTTACATCATTTTTAGAATCAGTAATAGAAATATGTTTAAGGTTCTCAGGGAGAATGATTTTGGTAGTCTGCATTTGTGCTGGTGGTGGTGGTAGCAAACAGTGGCACAGTTAATTTAAGGACAAATTTGCCTACTGTTATGCAAAGCCAATTAACAGCACCCTGGGTTGCTTCCCCTGAAGGAAATGTTTCCAAGAGGTGAGAAAAGCTTAAGCTGTTGGCATTCCTATGGAAACGAAAACAGTGAAAAACTTTAGGCAGGTAAGAGACCGGGGAGGACATAGTGTAGGAAGAGCCTTGGGTTGTAAGTTGGAAACATGGCCATTAAAAGGCCACCTGTCAAAACAGAATAAATGACTGTTTTAAGCTTGTTAGAGAAAAAAACAAATTGTTGTCAACGTGGAAGTTGTTGGCATGATGCTACAGCCTCTGGTACTAAAGGTTCAGCCCTTATATTTGAGTCTATGGAATGTTTTTTCTTTTTTAAAAATGCTTTTTATTTGAGTAGAGTTGACAAACAACATTAACGTTAGTTTCAAGGGTATAGCAGTAATTCAGCCTTTTGCTATGTTATGCTATGCTCACTGCAAATGTAGCTGCCATCTGTCACCATATGATGCTATTAAAATATCGACTATAGCTTTTTTTACATCTCCTTCACTCTTATTAAGGTTTGTCTTTTAATCCTTCCTTCATTCCTTCTTCTTCTCCCTTTCTCCCTCCCTCTTTCTTTCCTCTCTTCCTCTTTCTCTCCCTTTCTCTCTCTCTCTCTTTCAAGATTTTATTTATTTATTTGAGAGAGAGAGAGAGAGAGCACAAGCAAGAAGAGGGGCAGAGGGAGAGGGAGAAGCAGACTGCCCACTGAGCAGGAAGTCTGGTGCAGACTCAATCCCAGGACTTTGGGATTATAACCTGAGCCAAAGGCAGACACTTAACCAACTGAACTACCTGGGTGCCCCTCTTCCTCCCTCCTTTCCTCTTTTTCCTTCCTATCTCTTTTTATTTCCCACTTTCCCTTCTTGCCTTCCTCTCTTCGTTTCTTTTTCTCCTTTCTCCTCCTCTTTAAAATAACTGCAGTCTTCTGTTGAGTGGCTCAGCTGCTTTTATCTGACTTGGATTTCAACAGCAGTGATTACACTTAGTGGTTGCATATGTTGATATCTTCCCAAGGTGACTTTTTCTCTAAGGATGCTGAAAAAGTCCCTTGAATTAACTCTAATAGGTGTTGACAACTACCCCTGAGGTGAACTCTGGAGATGGTACTGTCCAAGTTGGTCATCAGGGTTTCTTTGCTTTAGATTTTAAGTAAAGAAGTTTTGCCATCTTTTCATCCTTAAGATTATGTATGACTGACTCCATTGGGGAATTGGTGTGAATCTGGGAAAGCTTACAATCTCGTAAATAGTTGGAATTCATGAGTAGAGAAAGGGAGAATTGAATACAGGGACAATGTATGATAATTCAGAATACGTTTTTCTAAGGTTTCTCTCTTAGACTGAATCCTATCCATTTTCTGAAAGAGAATGTAGGAATAAAGAGAGTAAAACTGTTTTGGAAAATATTACTTTAAGATACTTTCTGTTGTAGATATGGCCTATGATGTTATATTTCTTATATTCTATAAGGTTTATAAGAAGCTGAGCCAAAGTGATATGGGGATACTTTTGTTGTTATCTGTTTTAGCAAATGCCAAATAAAGTAGAAGATAACTGGTAATTCAAAACTCCGTCATGTAGATGTTATATACTGTTTGTCTTTAGGCTTTCCAGAATGTGTTAAAAGGAATGTGGGCTGAGACCCTATATACTTCATAGGGTTCCAATTACCAATAAAAGAAAGAAAACATTTCTTTTTAGTGGTGAAACAGACATATTACAACATTCATTTATCTTCCCATTCATTCAGTAGTTTTTTATTGGACATCTATTTTTTTCCCAAAAGTTCTAATACGAGTAACATTAAAAGCAATATAAACAAAATACTTTAGGAATGTAATATAGGACCTTTTATCTTTAACTATGAGGATGGAGGAATATTTTAATAGAGGTAACATTTAACCTTGGTCTTAAATAAAAATGAAATTTTGACAAGCAAAAATCAAAGGAAAGGATTT
Source organism: Taxidea taxus jeffersonii (assembly GCA_003697995.1). Taxonomy (NCBI): domain Eukaryota; kingdom Metazoa; phylum Chordata; class Mammalia; order Carnivora; family Mustelidae; genus Taxidea; species Taxidea taxus. Next base: position 120,045 of record ML104960.1, on the reverse strand, counting down.
ATCTGTTATAGTAAAAATACATAGATAAAGACATTAAGACTTCTTGGAATTGTGGGTGGCTCTGTTCTGGCTTTGTTTTGTTTTTGGCAGAGGAAAGGCTACTTTGAATGGAATAAAAGTAAGTAATGAGGCTGGATCAGTGGTATGGAATATGATAAGGAATTGGAATTTCTGTGGAAAATATGGAAGACTTGAACAAATAAGCACCATACTTTGGAGTAAAATAACGACAAAGTATGTAATTTTTGAAAATGACAGACTCTCATATAAGAAAAAAAGAGTTTCTTAAGCAAATAATCATTAGGCAAAGTTTTCCTCTGATTATCAATAAACAAAACAATAGTCTATCAGTGATATGTTGGAGCTGGCTCTCAGTGGCTTGTGAAAGCCAAGTGTGTGTATATCTCTACTCAAATCTGAGTTCAGTCACATCACACTGGTATCTTGAAATAGGCGTTGGTGGGAATATTTATAGCATGGAATTCAGCAAATGCTACAAATTACAGCTATTTCTGTTAAACATTTACCAGCACACCACTGCTACATGATGTGAAACAGGCCTTCTTAGCAGAAAAATTGACATTGGAAAAGAGTATAGTACAAATCTTTTTTACTAAACAAACAAACAAACAAAAAAAGCCCAAGGAAAAGCAGCTTAAAAACATGCAAACTAGATTAAAGAAGAGAAAATTTAAAAACACATGCAGAGGGAAAAAAATAGGATCGAAGACAATCAAACAGAATGACTTACCAAGTATAACTATCAAATTTAAGCTTATTTGAAAAACAAGGACAAGAAAACAAGGTTTTTCGCATATAGAATGAATTAAGCCTTTGTTATAAAAGTTAATATCTGAACTATGGGCATTGTGTTAGGAAACTACACATAAAGCACTGAGCAAACTTCCTTTCAATATTACTGAAACTTCATTTTAACATGCACCTTTCTATATATACATACATATATATATATGTATATAATGTTACTGAAACTTCATTTTAACATGTACCTATTTATTTATTTATTTATTTCCCTAACTCACCTGTGATTTGAAATGTTTTCTCATTGTATTGCACATCTTTAATCTTACCTCAGGGCTTAAAAATATTGGTAGTGTGAATTATCCAATTTATGGCATTCGTTATCCTCTTTCCAGTAGACCACTATGCCTCCTTTTCACCTTTAAGTTCATTTTTAATTATTTAGCTAGTTCTTACTACAGGTGTTTAATTATGCCAGTAAATCCAAACTTGCCATAGTTCAATATCATAGAAGCTATGGGGTACTATTTGAATATGATAATGAATGGAGGCACTTCTTCATAATCTTCCTTCTTCCATTCATTAGCTGATCTTTTGTGTCATGGTAGCTTTTTTTTTAGTATTTACTTATTTATTTTACAGAAAAAGAGAGATTTGGCGGAGGTGGGGGGGGTACAAAAGGTTTGAGAAAATCCCCAAGCAGACTCCCCACTAGCACAGAGCCTAATGTTGGGCTCATCCCACAACCCTTGAGATCCTGACCTGAGCAGAAGCCAAGAGTCAGATGCTTAACTGATTGAGCCACCCAGGTGCCCCAGTGTTATGGTAACCCCAGTATTAAATAGAGCAATAACCTCAATAATAATCTCAGATTTTAGCCTGCGTGTCCCTCTTATGTTATTCAAGGATGCCTTTAATATCATATATGGGCTGCATGGTCATGACTTACCCTTTGTTTCTTGGTTTTCCTGATACTCTCATAAGACTTGTTAGATTTATATCATTCCTCTTGGCCAGAGATGTTTCTTTATTGCCATGTGATATCACCCTTCATTATCCACATGTAGGTAGGATTCAGGCAGACTCAGTCTGAATAATTTTAGTAGTCTGTCAGCGTAGTAACTTGATTATCAATGGAATCCATCCTCATTTACTTCCCCCCCCCAATCTGTTTGGTCAAGGATTTTAATGACTTCAAATGAATAAAAGGGATTATTTTGAAAGTGACTCATGAATCACAATGTAGATAAAATTATAACCAGATTTACTTAAGCAATCACATTAAACATATACAGCTAATTGCAAACATCTCTAAGACAATTAGTTAAATGAAGGTTGAGTTTTAACTCCCAATCCCTCCTCACTGGGGAATTGATAATAGTTCATCAGCCTGGAAGGTCAGGTCTATATGGCAAACTACTTCCCTTATCCTCTTGGTCTTGATCATCATATTCTTTTTTTTTTTTTTTTTGATCATCATATTCTTCCAAAGTTCTGCAATATCTTTGATCCTGACAACTAAACCCTTTCTGAATTTTTTCTGTGTTGCTTTGCATATTATAGTGCATCTCTCAGTCCCTTTCTAAGTGAATTCGTAGCCTGTATCTAAGAATATAACTTGTTGTTTTTGCTGAAACACTCATAACCTCACTTTTTTCCTTAAATGCACAATAGTATAGTAGAAAAAAATATGGACTCAAGAACCAGACTTAGTTTCCCTATTCCTTTATGTCAGAAAACATACTCTCTTTTTTAAATGTCTTTAACTATAAAGTATAATATTCAGAAAACTGTATAAGGTATGAACGTACAACTCAATAAAATACTACAAATCAAGCACATATATAATCATCAACCAAGTCAGGAAATAAAATAATCTCATCACTTCAGTAGGCCCCATATTTTCTTCCCAATTAGTACTCCCTTTCTCTTTTCTGAAAGTATTTCAGAAAATTTCCTGTTTTCTAACATAATAAACTTACCAAATTTTTAACTTTACATACATGAAGCCATATAATATATATATATTATATACAAAGATATATATATATCTTTGTATATAACTTCTTTGGCTCAGTATGATGTTTGTGAGACTCATCCATGTTATTGCAACTAGCTATAGTTCATTCATTTGTACTGTTATATAGTACTACACTTCATAAAAAGAATAGGAAAATACCATAGTTTATTTGTTTATTCTACTTACATTTTTAAAATTTATTCTACTTTTAATGAATATAGGGAATTTTTCAATTTGGAGGCCATTATGTACAATGTTATAATAGATTTTATGTGTGTTTCTTGGTGCATTTGTACACACGTTTCTGCTGAATATATATCTAACAGGGTATTGCTGGGTTGTGGGATTTGCATGTGTTTAGTTGTTATAGATAATAACAAACAGTTTTCCATAGTGGTTGTCACAATTCATACTCCTACCAGTAGCATATGACTGTTCTGTTGTTCTGTATATTTCCTGTTTATTGGTTCCATATATTGGTATTGTCAGTCTTAAAATTTTAGACATTATTTTTGATATGTGACAGTATATCATCATGGTTTTGTCTTGGCAAAATGCTAATGAAGTAAATCAGATCTTCATTTACTTTTTTATTATTTGTATATTTCATTTTTGAAGTACTTATTAAGTCTTCTCTCCACTCTCAGATTGTCATTTTTCCTACTGATTTGAGCAGTTCTTTATGCACTCTATTGTTGGTTAAATGTGTTGAAATATCTTATCTAATTATCCTTTTAATCATGTCCTTTGATAAATAAAAGTAAATTTTATTGTAGTACAAACCTATCATTTCCTTTATGGTTAGTTTTTTTTTTTGTATTCTTTTAAAATTTTCATTGTACCCAAAGCCATTCAAATATTCTCCTCAATCTTTCCTTAAAGCTTTGTTTTTGACTTCAACATTTAGCTGCACAGTCTATCAGGAATTGAATATTTATATATAGCATGAAGTAGAAGTCAGTTTTTTTTAATGTGGATATACAGTTGATCCTGTACTATTTATTAAAAAGTTCATCTATTCCTTATGGCTCTGCAGTAGTATCTTTGTCTGTATACTCATGGTGATGCTTTTCTATTCCACAGATCTGTTTGTCTGTCTTCTTGACATTATTAGATTGCCTTAACTACTGTGGTTATATAAAAAATCTTGATATCTATTAAAACAAATCTCCCAGTTATTTTTTGTCTTCAAGATAGTCTTGGGGCTACATTTGTCCCTTCTCTGTTTTCATATAAGATTTTAGAATCAGCTTGTGCAGTTCCACAAAAGACATATAAATGGATTTAGTTTATCAATAAAAGCAAAGATTATCACTTATAATACAAAAGTGCTGTTTAAAGGGACACCTTCTGTAATATAATAATAAAGTTTGAATATACAGAAGTGAAGAAAAAATTAAACTACAGAAATTAACTGGAGAGCTCATGTAGCTATACTAATATCAGGTAAAGTGAACTTTAAGACAAAAAAGAACTAGAGATAGAGATGCTTCATAGTGGTAAAATATTCTATTAACTGAGAAGATGAAACAGTTCAATAGTTATATATCTAGTAACACAGCTTCAAAACATATCAAGCAAAAATTGAAAAAACAAATGGAAAAATAATCAAAACCACAATCATAATGACAGATTTTAACACACCTCTCAGAAACTGAGAAAGAAGACAATAAAAAGGAGGTATATAGATTTAAATTCTTTAATAAACTAGCCCTCATTGAAATATATAATAGGCCATACTCAGTAACTACAGAATATCATTCCTTGACTCTTAATGTTTTCAAGAACAAACCATATTTGGGGGCATAAAGTAAATTTCAAATAATTAAATTCATACAGAGTATAACCTCTTACCATAATGAATTAAACCAGAATCAGTATTACATAACACAAACAAATGGAAAGACATTCCTTGTTTATGGATTGGAAGACCTGATATTGTTAAAATGCCCATACTTCACAGAGTGATCAACATTTCAGTGCAATCCCTATCAAAATCCCAATGGATATTTTTTTACAGAAATAGAACAAAAATCTTTAATTCATAGGAAACCACAAAAGACTACAAGTAAACAAATCAATCTTGAGAAAGAAGAACAAAGCTGGAGTCCTCATACCTCCAGCTTCAGTAATTAAAACAGTATGGCAGTGCCATAAAGACAAACTTGTAGACCAAGCAAACAGAATAGAAAGCACATATGTGGTCAGCTAATCTTCATCAAGGGTCCCAAGAATACATAATGGAGAGAGGATAGTCTCTTAAATAAATGGTGCTGGGACAACTGGATATCCATTTATAAAAGAATGAAATTGGACCCTTATCTTACATCATACACAAAAATGAACTCAAAATATGTTAAGATTTAAATGTAAGATCCAAAACTAAAAAACTCCTAAAAGAAACCAGGGAAAATCTCATGACATTGGTCTTGGTAGTAATTTCATGGGTATGATACCAAAAGCATGGCAACAAAACCAAGAATAAACAAGTGGGACTACATCAAATTAAGAAGCTGTACAGGAAAAGAAAGAACAGAGTGAAAAGGCAATCTGTGGAATTGGAGAAAATATTTGCAAACCATATATCTGATGAGATGTTCATCTCTACAATAAATAAGAACTCTTTAACAGCTCAGTAGTAAAATATACTAATAACCTAGTATTAAAATGGGCAAAGAACTTGAACAGAAATTTGTCAAAGAAGACATATAATGGCCACAAAGTATATGAGAAAATGCTTAAAATCACTAATTGTCAATAAATGCAAGTCAGAACCACAATGAGATATCACCTCACATCTGTCAGTATGACTGTTAACAAAAATGCCCACGGTGAGTATTGGCAAGAATGTGAAGAAAAGGGAACCCTTGCATTCGTGTTGGTGGGAATACAAAATGCTCTGAAAAACAGTATACAGGACCCTCAAAAAATTAAATATGGAACTTCCATATGATATAGCACTCCTCCTTTTGAATATTTATCCAAAAGAATTAACATCAGGATCTTGAAGAGATAATAACACTCCCATGAGCATTGCAGCACTATTTACCAAGGACAAGATGTGGACACAAACTAAATGTTCACTGGCAGATGAATGAATAAGAAAATGTGGTATATACATACAATGGAATACTATTCAGCATTTAAAAGGAAAGAAATCTTGCAATATGTGAAACATGAATGAACCTTGAAGCCATTATGCTAAGTGAAATAATCCAGTTGCAGAAAGCAAATACTACATGATTCTGCTTACATGAGGTATCTAGAATAATCAAATTCATAGCATCAGAAAATGGAATGGTAGTTGTCAGAGGCCAGAGGGAAGAGAAATGAGGAGTTACTAATCAATGAGCATGAAATTTCAGTCAAGCAAGATGAATAATTATGCTCTAGTGATCTGCTCTATGACATTATGCCTATAGTCAACAATAATGTATAGTACATTTAAAAATTTGTTAAGTGGTTACTTTTTTTTTAAAGATTTTTTTTATTTATTGGACAGACAGAGATCACAGGTAGGCAGAGAAGCAGGCAGAGAGAGAGGAGGAAGCAGGCTCCCTGCTGAGCAGAGAGCCTAATGTGGGGCATGATCCCAGGATGCTGGGATCATGACCTGAGCCGAAGGCAGAGGCTTTAACCCACTGAGTCACCCAGGCGCCCCTTGTTAAGTGGTTAGATCTCATGTTAAGTGTTCTTGCTACTGAAAAATAAAATAAAAGTAAGACACCAATGATGTAAAATAAAATGAAGTATAAAAACAAAACTGAAAAAAATGGTTACATAATTTGAAATAAAAATATATTTGGAAAATCTCTTATTTGGAAATTTCAAAATACATTACCTCATGAGCCAAAGAAATCACGATGAAAATTAGAAAATATTTTGAGTTGAATGATTATGAAAATACAAAATATTAAAATTTGTGTCATGTATAGTGAATTTGGGGAAAATATAAAGCTTTTAAATGTGTATATTAGAAAGTTTTAAAGTAAAGATAGAAGCATACAACTGAAGAATTTAAAAAATCAAAGCAATAAATTAAACATGAAATAAGCAAAAGAAGTATAAAGAGAGGAAATAATAAAATACATAACAAAGGTAAAATATATTATTTTTAAAAGTCTAAGTTTCATTCTTTGAAATAATTAACAAGATTGATAGAACTCTAGGAAGACTGATTGACAAAGAACAGTTATGCATTACCAGTACTCAAAATGAAAAAGGGGGTTTTATTACAGATTTTAATGTATTAAAAAAATTATGTAAAAAAAAAAAGTTGAAATTTTACTTGAAATGGAAAATTTCTTACAAAAATACAACTTTGCAAAAACCAAGTCAGAAAGACGGAAAATTTGGATGGCACTATAATTATTAATGAAATTGAATCTTGAATGCCAAATTTACCAAGAGAAAATACTAGACCCCTAAAGCTTCGTCAGTGAATTCTATAATTTGTATTGTTTTAGAGTTAAGGGAGAGAGAGGATGGGAAGAACACTTGACAGCTGATTTCTTGGCACCAGTATTATATGATACCTCAAACTTAAAAGAACATTATAAGAAAGGACTATTATAAGAAAATCTTGCTCGTAAGCATAGCAGCCAAAACACTAAGCAAAATATTAGCCATTTGTCAATATCTTAAAAACCCATAACAAAGTTGTATGTTAGCCAGGAACATATTAACATTCCAAAATAAGGGGCATCTGGGTGGCTCCAATGGTTATGCATCTTCCTTCTGCTCTGGTCATGAACTCCGAGTCCTGGGATCCAGCCCCTAGTCCGGCTCCCTTCTCAATGGGGAGTCTGCTTCTCCCTCCACCTCTCCCCTCTCCTTTGTGCTCTCTCTCCCCACCTTTATCTCAAATGAATAAATAAAATCTCAAAAAAAAATCCAAAATAAGTAATTATAATTTGTTACATTGAGAGAATGATGAAGAACTATGCCATTTCAATAGATGCTTAAAAGTCAGTTAATAAATTAAATACCCCATTATGATAACTACTTTTGACAAACTGGGAATAAAGGGAAAATTTATTAACTTGATAAAGAATATCTACAAATGTTCTACAGTATGCATCATATTTAAGGGTGAAATATGGGAATTTTTCATTGAAATCAAAAACTGGGCAAAGATGCTAATAGGGAAAAAATAAAAAGATTGGACAGGAATAAACAAATCTATTATTTTTTATAGATGATATAATTGTGTATGTAGAAAGTCTATACAAGATTATTCATATATGCATTACTGGAATTAATAAGTAAGTTTAAAGAAATTGATGCTCAATTTAAAAATCAATTAAAATATCAATTAAAATCAATTATATTGATTTAAAAATGAATTATCACTGTTGTTATTCCTACTTTTTCACTCTAAACCATACCCCAACTATAAAAGGCAACCAAGAGAAGAACCTATTTCACTTATGTCTCTTAGCTCTGGAGGGCCAAATAGAGGCAGCCTCCTCACGTTTTCTTTCAATTAATCTTTCCTTCATTCATTCAACATTTTTAAAATACCCACCTTATCCCAAGTTCTATCTTTATCTTTAAATGGCTCACAACAAAATAGAAAATGACAGACATGACTTACTACAATAATGTGTAGAGTAAACAAGAATATTTGGAGGAAAGAAAGCACAGAGATGGAAGTAATTTGCTCTATCAGAATTTTAGAAAAGATATCACAGAGCGGGCAATGTTTGTGTTGGTCTTTGGATGATTTAGTAAGGTTTCACCTATTCAGATAAGGATAGAGAAAATGGAATTTATCAGAAACAACAAATAAAGGCATAAAAGTGTGAAAATGCTTGACATATTTGGGAAACATAAAAGCTAACAAGAGTAGTTAGAACCTTTGCTTGATTAATGTATACATCTATCCTCATGTACTTATTTGCAAAATCTTTATTTAGCTTTGTTCTGTTCTGAATCTGAAAATAATAAAGTTGATTTTCATGTCTTATGAGTACAGTGGGTTTTAAAACTCTTACTCAGGAGCTTCTCCAAGGATACTCTTGCCTATTTCTATAAAGCATCTTAGCCAACTAAAATGACTTTTGATTATTTAAATGATTTGATTCTAAAGAATATGAAAATTAAATTACTTATTTACTACATTATAATGGTCACAATTTTTCTGGTGTTTCAAAATAGCTGCATACTTAGAAATTACATGATAAGTAAAACTTACCAAACATCTGAAGTACATCAATATGATATTGCCACTTTGTGTAAAAAAAATGTAGAAAAATAAATGTCCCTGTCACTGAGTCAGAAAATTTCTATAAAGTTCTATAAGTAATGGTTGCATTTAAGCTTTAGACCTAATAAAAGCTGCATGAGAACTTCATATGTCAAGAGATTGTGTTAAAATTATCTAGTGTGTCTTATTACTCCATGATAATAATTACTTGATGGAATTGCTCAACAAAGATAGCAGATGAGTGTGAGATATTTTCTACATCTGCATCGGCTTTATCTTTTTTTAAATACAAAAGTACTCTGATTTACATAAAATACATCCTTATTTTTTAATAACTCTAACATTGATTAGCCTTAGTAGGCAATGATTTTGCTCCATCTTATCAGCCAAACTAAATACCTAATAGCTTTACTGCCTATGTTTAGTTTTTGCCCCAAATTTAAGAAAAATGACTATTCATTTAATATTATTTCTTTACAGTTAGTTATTAGATTACTAATTATGACCAGTACTTACAAATATTTGTTAAATAGCTGCTTTAATCAGATGTTTTAGTGCTTTTAATTGTGAATGATTGTATGTGCTGCCGAAGCAAGCACATTAATTGTGAATGATTAAATCAGCACTCTAGAAAAGACAGCTCAGTTCTGTGGTCCCTCTATCAAGGTTTTAATTTTATGAAAACAGACTCTAAATGACATTTGCCTTCTTGTCAGTTCAGAGTATTACCTATTACCTTCTCTGCAAAGAAAAAACTACCAAAGAAAAAATAAAGAAGCTACACTGAGAACTTTCTAAATTCATCTCTGTGTGTATACCCTCAAAAATGAAGAAAATTGGGACAATTTATTGAAGTTTAAATCCTCTAAATGGCATTCACCTAAAACATGCAGGGAAGTAGTTTGGGAGGTTTAAATTATCAGTGTAATTGCTTTAATTCTCTAGGTTGCTTTTATAAGTGAACACAACTTTATCGTATCCAAATAATGATTCCAAATTAGAGTTGTTTGTATTTTTACTCTCAGTACTCTGAATCACATTTATATTCTGTATAACCCAGGTCTTAAAAATAGCCCACAAACCTCAATGCAAGAGAGTTCCAGAAGTGAGGTTTTTACATTAATGATCTTCCAGTCGTTTTCTTTGCAGTAGCCATCACCTTTCAGTTTATCAGTGTTTTTACTCTAATGTCTCAGAAAAGCTTTTTGAAATCTATATTCTTTTTTTTTAAAAGATTTATTTATTTATTTGAGAGACAGTGAGAGAGAGCATGAGAGGCTAGAAGGTCAGAGGGAGAAGCAGACTCCCCGTGGAGCTGGGAGCCCCATGTGGGACTCGATCCCGGCACTCCAGGATCATGACCCGAGCTGAAGGCAGCTGCTTAACCAACTGAGCCACCCAGGCACCCCGTGAAATCTATATTCTGAAATCACCTCGTTCTTTTGTTCTTAGATATTTGAACACTGATGTTTCAAAATGTTTTATTAGTAAAATCCATCTGATTTCTATTAAAATTTTTCTCTAATCTCTGAGACAGAGTGAAAGGAAAGAGTATTTATAAGCAAGATAGCTCAACACTATCTAATTCTGGGATAAGTTTTCCAAGTAACATTCTGCCTATGATTCATTAGTTTCTCTGAGTTAAGAGCTTGTTACTAGGATAACATATTCTTGAAGATACCATCTAAAATACCAGATTTTTAAAAAATATTTTTAAAAATTGTAAGAACTTGAGATTACAGAGCCTTTACACTGACACTTCTTTCTTTCTCACTAAACTGTATTGCAAATAACCTTTTGATGTTTTAAAGGTTTTTCTTTGGCAGCTAAGAAAAATACTCTTGAAAGTTGTATTTAGTGAATTTACCCATGTATAAATATCCCTAAGCTACTTGGTTATCCTATGGCATCTGGAAGAAAGGTGCTATTGTTTTAGATTCCATGACTGAAGTATAGAATAATCAATTCAGAGAGACCCTGGGGGGAAGATTCACTCACATATGCTGTAGAAACTTGGAATTCCTGAGTTTTTAGGTTCTTTTCTTCAGATGAAGAGACAGATGAGTTTCTGTTTCAGTACAGTGTGTGGTGACATCGGTTCCTTTTCATGCCATATTATAATTCGACCATCAGTTTGAATTTGAGACTATTGACTTTAAATTTTCTAAGAAAGCTCCTTTTTTGTTAATACCTTTGTTATTATTACTTTCCTTTTGTTTGCAAGTGTTCTGGCTATGCAGTTCCTGGTGCTATACACCAAGCTATATCATCAAGGTATTCCCAGGATGTATCATCAGATTTAGTTCTGCCAAAACATTCCATAAATTACTTAAATTTCCTCTTCATTTCTCTCAAAGCACTCTTTGCTAAGCTTGTCCTTGAAAAATCACTGTTAATTCCAGAAGATCATTATATATTTGCAAGGCAGGAATTTGTCCCATGTTTTTACATGGACATCTGCATAGTTATAAGAACAGTAGAAGTGAGATGAAAATGCACAGTTATTTCCCCTTAAAAATGAACTGTTATTTAGGTTTGGTTTTATTTGAACATTTTCTCTACCATTTATTTAATAGCAGTTGGATAAGAGCAACTGTGTCTCATGGCTTTCTATTGTGAAGTGTCCAGAAGTGTAAAGTGGTTGAATATAAAAACACTGCAAAAGTACAGATAATAGACTGCCCACTTTCTGTCTACTGCAACTTCCCTGAGGTTTTGTTTGCAGGGCCCAGCTGCATATACAGACATGATGGAATTTGGTTTGTGAAGAACCTACAAAAATTACACAAATAACTCAGATTTCTAATGAATAAGACACAGACATGCACCTGCTTCACGGACTTCATAGATTAGTTTTGTGACCAATAGAAAAGCCCCTTGGAATTCAATTACATGGCTGCAAAACAGAAAATAAAACTGGCTATACTTTCAGAACTGCTATCAGCAAAATGAAAATATTCACTAGTTCTTCAAGCAAGCTTTGGGGTTGGATTGTTTAAGTTTTCTTTGCTTCATTCAGACTTACTATAAAGTCATAATATTCTGCTCATTATTATCTACTATTCTTGCAGCTGGAGCCGCTTGCAGAAGATATTCTCCACCAAACCCCGAATATGAATGCTGTTCTTTCTTTACAGAAGATCATTGAAATTCAAAGTATGTCTTTAAAGTTTCTTTCTAATTTCTAATCAGGTACAACTAAATAAACTTATGCTGAAAATGAAAGCACATGAAAAATATATTTGAGTTTCCAAATATGAGAAACATATTTAGAAATTATAATTTGCACATATTATGTATTCATACCTAAATGTGTTACTACCTTGCTCTTAATGTGGTGATCTAACCTTACACTGATAACTCAAAGGGTCCAGATGTAGAATCTTGTTTTTCTCATATTTTCCAAGTACTGGATTTTTTTTCATTGATACCACTAAGTATCTACCCAAAATAATGAAATAATCTAGAAATTTTGATTATATTGTCTAATTGAACTAAGGATAAGTTATCGCCTAATGATGTTGGAATTCAGCAATCATTTACTGTTTTTTTTCCTTTTCTATTTTTTAAAATTTTATTTAATTTTATTTTTCTATTAATCTAGTAAAGTAAAATTATGGAAGAACTTATTTATGAATATTATTTTTCGTGGAGAAGTATGTTCTTTTTTTTTTCGTTTAGTTTTATTTTTTGTGTGTGTATATGTTCCAAAATTCATTGTTTATGCACTTCACCCAGTGCTCCATGCAATACATACCCTCCTTAATACCACAACCAGGCTCATCCAACCCCCTACCCTCCTCCCCTGCAAATATTAACTCCTAGTGAGGATTGCACCTAGCACTTGTAAATCCAATACTCCCCCAAACTCTTAGCAATACTATGTGGATTTTAATTAACATTTTTCTTTAAATTTTTTCTATTATTTCAGTTTTTTGCATATTTTATAGTCTCTTAGTCTTGGTTCCTTAGAGAATAATGATCAGGAGGACAGGAATCACATCTTTTCACCCCTCCAGGTACCTGTAGAAAGGGTTGGCAGCAGAAGAGAGGTTTGAAATGCATGGGAGCCTGGGAATCAAGAGTAGGCAGATTTAAGTAGGTTGGATTTGATCTTCAGGCCCTAGGGACCAGAGCCTGCTCCAAATGGTGCTTCTGAAGAAGACCTCCTCTTTCTTAGTCATGGACATATAATGTAGTAGATGTTGTTATTGGCTTCTCAGCAACAATGCCTTCCTCACTTCTGCTCAAAAAAAGCCTGGTTTTACTCATGAATCCTTGTCACTGGATACCAGGGGAAAATGAACTTATGCCCAGCTCCAGGAGAGCAGTTCTTAGTCTAAGGCTATACTAGACAACTCACTTAACAGTGATTGGTTAAGGAATGGATACGTGATGCAATTTTGGCCCCTGAGACTCAGAGCTGGCTTCGTGGGTGTTTAGCTGTGTAGTCACATAGGCCCCACACTTAGAAGGGCCCTATGCATGGTTTAATGCTCTTACTATTGCAATCTTTAAATTTGTATAAAAAATTTTGAACAAGGGACCCACATTTATTTTGCATTTAGCCCTGCAAATTATGCAGTCAGTCCTGATAAAATTCAAGGTTAGTGATGTGAAAAGATACTTGCCAAGGAAGACTGATACTAACATCACCACAGGGAGAAAGAAGTAAGGTTGTGATTGAGAAGGAACTGAATGATGAGTTGAGGTAAAGGGAACGACAAATATGAGAGTGATCTCTTGTCATTTGGGACATAGAGTAGAAATCACTACAGAGAAAGTTGTTTCAGACTTTGGCTTTGACACTATGTGGTACATTTTTATGTCATTCTGTGAATTGTGTATCTTTTGAGGCCATTTAATTGTATGTCTTTGGGGCCATTCTTCCAGACTACAGAAACAGAAAGAGGCTACATTAGGTCCATAAAGCAATAAAATTAAAGTCAGTGTTTCCAAGTACCAAATTTTATAATGGCTCGAGAAATTAAAATTATGGGCTTCTGGCCTAGCAAACAATGCTAAATTTCCTTAAAAACTATAAAACTATGCTCTTACTTTTACCTTTCTCTGTTTTATAACCCAGTCTTCCATTTCAAGTGCTCTTACAGGAATCCAGGCCTTTCACTGGGCTCCCCATTTCCCCTTTAGTGGGGAAAGTAGTCAAGACTCACCACATAATTTGGGTCCCAGTGCAAAATGAAAATGTGTGAATGCTTCCATGTTAAAAAAAATTACCATAATTCAGGAAGGTGACCACAGAGCATTGAAACAAACATGGGGACTCTTCCGTACATGGAAGACCTTTGCAGCTGCACTGGTTGCCTCTAAGGTAGCCTTTGTTAACTGAAGAATCTTCTCTTCACATATGTCTTGGAGCATCACACAGGTGCCTCCTTTTAACTCTGGGAGGTGTTTGAATTTCAGCCTACCTCTTAGTACAGGTTGTGAAGGATTATTTTGTGCTACAGTTTGAGACTACAGTATCCAAAACCTATGTAAATGTTGAGAAGCAGGATTTGTAGCATGTGGGAAACATTCAGGCAAGTTCCTAGATAGCCTTGTCCTGAGGCAGACAGCAAGGTGCTGACAGGCCTTATATGAATTTCTTGTTGAGAACTGAGCCCCCCAGCTGAGGGTATGCAGGTGCTGGAGGCTGTGATTAACATTGGCCCTTTGCCTGGCCACATGTATGAGAATATTTGGCAGCAGGACCATTCTTGTTGTCCTGTCCTTGTTTATGTTTTACTCTTTTAACCAAGAAGAAAAGACCTTACAAGGCAACACGGCAGGGCAACCATTCCTTCTGACAGGTAATAAAGACCCCTTCTGACAGGTCAGGTTCTGGTTTCATCTCAAGATGGTGGATGTATACAAAGATCAGCCATTTTTGAGATGACGAAAGAGATGGTCAGGTCAAGAAACTTCATGTTTGCACATGCTGTTCACTCTAACAAGTGTTTTGCCTCATCCCTGTTAAGTTTTCTGAACTTAGCTCAAATGTTTTCTCTTTTGGAAAGCTGTATATCCCTTCATTGTCATTCTAGATTAGGTGCATTTCCTGTGTGTTTTCATAGCAGGGCTTGTTTTTGCTGATATTCTTTGTTTTTAATTGCTAAGTCCTTTGCACAGTATCTGGCACATAGTAGGCATTGTGCAAATGTTTACTGAATGAATGAAACAGCTTATCTGTCAATATTTGCCACATTATTTTTCTTAGGCCAACCAAGTTGATTTTTTTAACTAACAAAGGTAATTATACTCCTTGGCTAACCCATGTGGAGAAAAGATAAAGAAGAATGGGCAAAATATATGTGAGCTCTTTCTGTCTATCTTCCATAACCCGTAATGATGAATCATTTCTAAGTTAGAAAGAACTTGAGTTACTTGTGAGCTACCATTTCTGTCACTAATCTTTGAGGCGGCAATTCTCAGAACTGAAATTGAATTGTTGGCTGATGACTGTAATCACCAACAAGTGATGCCTGGTAAGAGTCAGCCCAGAGAAGGATAAATGATCCTCATATGTATGTTTCCTTTCCTAAAACCCACCCTAACAACTTATAGAGTCTATTATACTCTTCTTCCCTTCTTTTGCATTGCAAGGTGAGAAGCAAGGTTCCCAAATGCCTTTTTTCACACCAGTCCTGGCCCATGATAACATGTTCACTGATTTTGAAGGGAGGAATCATGAAGTGAGTTTTCCATAAAACTTAATTCATGTAGTTTGAAAGACTATAATTTTAAACTCTAAAACATACAATGAATGATATTGATATTGATCTGTGAAACCCTAAAATATGAAAACCACAAGTATAGAGCCATGGTTTCCTTTTATTTATTTAAATGTTTAGTAAGAAGAGTACTCTTTTTAAGTGCCAACCAAATTTCTAGATCTCCTGCATGATAATAGTGATAATCATAATATCTTTTGATTTGTAGATCAAGAAAAATATATATGTACACAAGGATTTGAGGATTCTTTAAAATTTTTGCTGCAACCCTCCAGTGGTTTGGAGCTGATAAGTTGAAAAACACAGTGTAGAGGATTTAAAAATGATAGGAACTTCAATACTCACAAGCCACGATGAATAAGCCACTTAACTTTTCTGAGAAATTTCAAGAGGAATGGCATGGCATATCACCATCCTACTTTACTAAATTGGATCTACTGTGGCAACAAAATGGGAAATAAGAGTCAGGATCATTAAAAAAAAAATGATTGTGGTATTTTTCCCCTCTGCCCCCACTCATCTTTTCCCCACTCTAGGGATTCTTCCTTTGTTTAATGGATTGGGTCTTCTTAGAATTCCTTGTTATGCCAATCACAGCAAAATGGTTACATAGGCCAGAATGAGGAAGGGACAGTATTTGTCATGTATGTTCTTGTCAAACAACATCCATGTTATGGAACTAGAGAGTATTATGCTTAGTGAAATAAGTCAATCGGAGAAAGACAACTATCATATGATCTCCCTGATATGCGGAAGTGGACATGCAACGGGGGTGGGGGTTAAGGGGGTAGGAAAAGAAAAAATGAAACAAGATGGGATCGGGAGGGAGACAAGTGAAAAGAGACTCTTAATGTCATAAAACAAACTGAGGGGAGTGGGGGGAAGGGGGGTTGGGAGAGGGTGGTGGGGTTACATTATATGTTTAAATAAAAATAAAATTAAAAAAAAAAAAACGAAAAAAAAAAATCAATGTTTCCAGCATATAAAATTTGTCAGTATAGCTAAATCTCTATTTCTTTTTTTTTTTTAAGATTTTTTTAATTTATTTATTTGACAGACGGAAATCACAGGTAGGCAGAGAGGCAGGCAGAGAGAGAAAGGGAGAAGCAGGCTTCACGCTGAGCAGAGAGCCCGATGCGGGGCTCGATCCCAGGACCCTGAGACCATGACCTGAGCTGAAGGCAGAGGCTTAACCCACTGAGCCACCCAGGCACCCCTAAATCTCTATTTCTTAAAACACACACACACGAGTTATTTAGGTCAATGAGAAGTGAATTTGTGGTCCTCTGAATTTACCCAGCTTTTGAGGCCAGTATGTAAAGAGATATGATTTTCTCATTGCAGCAGAATATACCATGTGACCAGGTATTTGACTTAGGTGGTCAGTATCCAGAGGTTCAAGCACCACAATGAAATAAGAAGTAACATGGGATGCCTGGGTGGCTCAGTAGGTCAAGTGTCTGCCTTCGGCTCAGGTCATGATTGCAGGGTCCTGGAATGGAGTCTCGTATCAGGCTCCTTGCTCCCT
The DNA here is from genome assembly GCA_003697995.1 of Taxidea taxus jeffersonii. NCBI lineage: Eukaryota > Metazoa > Chordata > Mammalia > Carnivora > Mustelidae > Taxidea > Taxidea taxus. Next base: position 102,793 of record ML104960.1, on the reverse strand, counting down.
GGAGAGCCTTCTTCTTCCTCTGCCTGCCACACACCCCCCTTGTGTGTTTGCTCTCTCTCTTTCTGTTTCTCACAAATAAATAAAATCTTTAAAAAAAAAAAGGAAAAGAAAAAGAAGTAACAAATGATGTTAAAAGCAAACAAAGGCAAGCTAATTTTGTTGATTTCATTTCTACTCTATTTCCAATGGAGATAACTAGTTGGTAAAATAAAATATAGGCACTGTTGATATACCTACTAAGTGGATAATCAGAGGAGTGTATTTAGTTCTCTTGGCAATTAAGAGATCTAAATAGTAATTAATGAAACAAAGCTATTAAAGTAAGACGTGTTCTAAGGAGACAACCATTGTCTTTTTTAAGTGAAATGCCATTCTCAGCCATTCCTCCCATTAGCCTAATACCCTTTACCTATCCCCTTACCAAGGAGAAAGGGCATTTATACCAGACAAATGAGAAGAAAATCCAGATTGTTTCTAAGCTGTAAGGAATTTGCATATATATCTTGTTGTAAGGAAATTGTCCAATATCTTGACCTCATGGGGCTATACACACCAATTAAAGAGTTGTCCCCCAGATTGCAATATGTGCTGCATGAATCATCTTTACTAGCTTCTTGACTCACACCCAAATCCTAAACCATACTCAGTTTTCTTCTTTTTGTTCCTTCTTATTTTATTTTGATTTTCTATCTTTTTTTTTTCTTAACCTCTTTCTCTTTTCCTCTCTCCTCTGTTTTTATCCTATTGCGATTCAGGGGAGAAGAATAAGAGATAATCTCATAAGGATTTGGGGATTCATTTCAGTGAGAGAAGGAGCACAGTCAAATTGGCATTTCAAAAGATTATTATGCCTGCAGTAAGGACAGGAGATTTAGCATTGCTTATTGTCATACATGAGAAATTTAATCAGAAGTAGAATTGAGTTAGTATGGTAATTAATTGGCATGGAGAAGATTAATGGATTTCTAGATTTCAGACTTGGACAACTGAGTAGATGGTAGTGTCACTTCCTGTGATAGGGAACAGTGCAGGAAAAAATGGTTTGAAGAGGAAGATGGAAAATATTAGACTTAAGAAGAAGAAATTTGGGATGCCCAGCTGGCTTAGTTGGTAGAGCATACAACTCTTGATCATGGAGTGAGTTTGAACCCCATGTTGGGCATAGAGTTCACTTAAAAAAAAGAAGAACAACTTTTGTTAATTAAAGTGCTTGAATTTAGCAGGGAAGGCAGGATCATCCTAAGTATCAGTTTTTACTACAGTGAAGTTATTAAGGGATATTAGATTAAATTATTTATATAACGCAAATCCTGTAAGCTGCTAGCAAATAAAAAAGTAACAATTATGAGTGTTTTCAGTGTGCCAGGTATTGTTCCACATACTCTTAGGAATATAAATTAACTCATTTGATCTTCTTAACAACCCTATGAAGTAGGTACTATTTTCATTTCCAGTTTACAGCCAAGTAAACTGAGGCACATCTAAGTTAATTAACTTCCCCAAAGTTAGACAGTTAATAAGTGGATAAAGGCAACATCATAAATCAAGCCATCTAGCTCCAGAGTCTATAGTCTTAACCATTATGTTATTCTATCTCACAAATAAATCTCTTTTTTTTTGCAATTTTTATGTATACCTTTTTCATTTCTTCAACAAATGACATGTTTAGGATAAAAATTAATTTAACTGAAGATTTGGAGTTTTGGAAGTTCTGCTAAATTGAGGGTTAGTCAGTTAGTTCTAGAAGGGTAGTGCCAAATTACAAGGAGCCATGGAGCTATGAATCTACTTTGGAGCCCCTTGTAAACTTGCAAAATACATCTAATCACAGAAAAATGCAAGGATTGGCAGAATTTCAAATCCCTGCCCTGTTGAGTTTAAAACCTTGACTGTTGTCAGGTGTGAGCTGCTATTTGTCACAGATTTTTTGGCTGAGACAGAGGCCTTGACGTTGCAGACCTAGGCCAGGCAGAACTTCATTGAAGAAAAGCAGCATTAAATATTTTCCTATTATTAACCCCACCAACCCTTATTCGCATAAGAGCCAGGTCAAACTTGTAATGTGGGTCTATGAAAGTTGATTTTGAACTCTAAGTAACCGTTTTCTTGAAATGTTGAGATTCTGATTATTGTTTGGTAGAGCACTAATAACTAGAATGTACCAAAACCAAAAGGAAAATATGCTATGTGCGTAGAGTCTTGTCTGGACTTTTTTTTATTCCAACTGCATCTGTAATTATGATTTTTCTTTCACTCATGTTCTGCTAAGGCAAAACTAATAAAACTATGAGAATAAATAAAACTATGCATGTTTCCAGGACTGAACACTCTTTAAGAATAGGAATGCATTGTGATTATATAGTCAACTGTTAACACCCAGATTAGCTTCATACATACATTTGATTCCTTTCACTGAGATAAGGCGTGTTTAGAAAGTCAAGTTCAGGGGATCATTTGCTAGTTATTTATATATATTATATCTATTCATATGCATATCATAAATAGCATAATTAATTTCCTCATCTCTTTCATTAATGAATTGAGGCTTAAACAAGTTTAGGTCTCTTGTTGCAAGTCTTTCCACAGGCAAGCAGTAAAACGAAGATTTGAATTCTGATATGGCTATGCTATCAAAGCCCACTTTCTGTTAAATCATATGATCTCCTATTCCTTTCTTCACAGATATAAACAGAGTTTTACCACGTTTCCTATTCCCAGGTATCCCAGGATAGACACTAAGCTAGGCCTCTCCTAAAATATGATAGATTCTGTGTACATTAAAACAGACTGTTTTAATACATTACTAGGCTTACTAGAATGTAAGGGATTAGGAGGGAAAAAGAAATAAGCTGAAATTTAATAGAGAAAGTAACACAAACAGGGAGAATATCCCTGGGTCAGATGATAATATCAATGCATGAGAAGGCCGAAGGTCTGCATCATAGTTGGGGATATGAATTTAATGGGTACCAAAGAGGTTTTATCTTGGCCCACTCCAAGTTCTGAAGGAAACAAATGCAATTTTTTTTTCTGAAGGAGAAGTATCCCTAATTTAGACCTCAGTATATGCAGAGATCAAGTTCAACAAAATATGAATTCAAATAAATAAATAAATATATATATACATATTTAAATAAATTAAATAAATGGATAAAATCAAGTACACAAGGGCACAGGAAATAGTAGGAGCCTGGAGAGCAGATGACCATCTGTTACTGTCTTAATAGACCTTGGGGGGGAAAAAAATCCTAACCCAGTACTGGCAGGCATATCTCTGCCAGAGAAGGATACATCAGACCCATATGCCATAGAATTGTCAACCCACACACCTAAGACTCTTCATTTCATTTCATTTCTCATTTCTTTTAATTCATTTCCTTTCTTTTCTTCACTTCTCCATCCATCTTGAAAACAATAACACTTAAATTCAGTTGCCCTTCTACCTTTCAATCTGCCTTAAAAATTTTACCTTTCTACTTTACCAATCTAATAAAATCTCAACCCCTGATATATTCTACAGAAAACTTCTTCCAACACTGGACCTAAATAAACATGTCTGCTCATGATTGTTCTGAATCATAGCAGTTTGGCCTCCTGTAAGTTTATGATCATCAAACTCAAATGGACCCATTATAATCCTGCTATGTTTCTCAAGTCAACTTGCTCTATCTTTCAAACTACTCTTTCAAATTTCTCTGTCCTCAAACCTCTATCCACCTTACCTTTACCCCCCCATTAATCTAAGCAACAAACCTTAAACTATAGCTCCCAAACTGCTATTTTTGAACTGTTTGTTGCCATCAACATTTAAGCATGCTAAAATACTCCTTATCTTTAAAACAAAACAAAACAAAAACACAAAGGAAACTGCAGCAACCTCACTCCTTCAGCTTACCATCCATTTCTCTTCAACCCTTTGGAAACAAAGTCTTGAAAATTGTTTCTATCTAATCATCCCCATCTTCTTAGCTCCAATCCCTTTCTAGTCTGGTTGCATTCTCACTATGGTCATCAGTGGCCTTTCTGCTGCCAGATTTCAAAATGTGATTTTATTAAACTTTTTATTTTGAAATGATTTTAGATTTAGAGAAAAGTTGCAAGTATAACACAGAGTTCTCATATGACATTTACCCAACTTCCCTGAATCTTATATAACTGTAGCACAGTTATAGAAACTAGAATTACAGACTATAATATATATATTCATATATATATACAGAATATATTTTATTTATATACAGAATATTATTTATTTATTTATATATTGCTATATAAACAAACACAGAATTAACGGTAATACAATTCTATTAACTAAACTGTTTTTGAAGTCCACCAGTTTTTTCACTAATTTCCTTATTCTATTCTAGGATTCAGTCTATGACCCATTACATTCAGTTGTTGTGTCTCAGTCTTCTCACATCTTTCAGTTCCTTAGTCTTTCCATCCTTTTATGAGCTTGACACTTTGAAGAGTACTGGTCAGTTAGTTAGAGGAACATCTTTCAGCTTGATATTCTCTGATGTTTCCTCATGAGTAAAGTGAGGATGTGCATTTTGGACAAGATTGCCACAGCAGTGATGCAGTTGCCTAGTGCTTCAGATCCATGGAACATGTCAGTATGTCCTATTATTGGTGAGGTTAACCTTGATCACTTGATTAAAGAGCTCTCTAATGTGATATTACCATGTTTCCCTTTGGAATTAATAAATATGTTGGAAAGACAGTTTGCAATTATGAAAATATCTTGTTTCTTCTCAACCTTTTGTCTACTAATTTTAGCAGCCATTGGTGGATCTTACCTACAAAAATTATTACTCTAGTATTCCAATGCTGATTTTCTATTTTCCTTACTCCTTAGAAGTTATTATTTGGGAATTACCTGTAATGAGGAACTGTCCTTTTTCTTCAAATTATTAATTTCATTGCTCAAGCTATTTTAGCTCTGGTCACTTGGAGCTCTTTCAGGGTGGCTCCTGTGTCCTTTTGACATGGTTTTGTCTTCTTGTGAGCACTTTCTTAGTTTCTGGCATCACAAAATGTTCTAAGTTCACCTGGGTTTTTCCATGTCTGTATTAGTCTGGATCCTCCAGACAGACATACTCTATATAACTACAATAACTATAGCAAATATAAATATAAATAAATACATATTTAAGACAGTAGTTCATGCAGTTGTAATTGAGGCTGAGAATTCCAAAACCTGCATTTGGCAAGCTGGAGACCCAGAAAGGTAGATGGCATAGTTCCAGTCCAAGTAACAAGACCTGAGAACTAGGAAAACCAGTGGTTTAATTTCTACTCTGAGGCCTAAGACAAAAGAAGATTGATGTCACAGCTTGAAGACTGTCAGAGAGAGAGAATTCTCCCTTATTGAGGCCTTCAACTTACTAAATGAGCCTCATGCACACTGAGAGGAGCAATTTGCTTTACTGAGACTTTACTCAACTGTTAGGCTCATCCAGAAACATGGATGTTTACTCAGTAACATGTTACTTACAGACATACTCAGAATAATGTTTAGTCAAATAAAGTTTAACCAAATAGTTAAAACAAGTGTTTAACTGGTCAAATTGACAATAAAATTAACCATCACAGGTCCACCTCTGGTCAAATTGGCACCATACACATCTCCTTAAACCATACTTAATCTCCATGTATAGACAATAACAAAGTCATAGTTCTGTCTAACATGATACAACTTTCCTGACTAAAACTGAAAACACACTAAGCACTTTACCAGGAGAGTAGCTACAGTTTTGAATAATGTTTGCTCTTCTCAATATCCCATATCTTAAATACGATGATGTAAAGTTAACAATACTTAAATACTATGATATAAAGCTGATGCATCTTACATGCATCCCTCCCTTACATGATAAGGGAGAGAGGGATGTAGGAAAACAAAGATATTTGCATCCAAATATATTAAAAATAATAAGGAGGAAATACTCCTGACAGTTATAGTCCTTGTTACTGTAACTCATCATGTGGCCATAGTTGGTATTTATAACTACCTTCTTCTGTTACCTATTCTGTATTTCCTTTGCTTTCAGGAAGCAACTCAGCAATTAAGTATCACTTTATGAAACATGACTTTTTATTTAGATAAAATGACCATGCATCTATATTTTTAAAATAAATTTTCAATTTTAAGTATTCTTTTCAAGCTCCAAAGTGAAGTAATAGTTATTATATCTTGACTCCACTGAAAGAATCTCTTGGTTCAATGATAGAATGTCCTTAGATGCTTAAAACAGAAAAATCAGTTAATTCTAATAATGGTTTGATATTTTTCATTCAATATATAGAATCAGAGTAGAGCTTTTGGAAATAAATCTGCCAGAAATTAAACATAAGGTACTATTATAGATGCTATTGTAAATTATAGTAAAAATCTAACACTGACAAATAGAATCATTTGATTTTGTATTAATATGCAAATTTAGATTTTGGTGGAGCACAGCTTAATCTTAAAGAACAAATATATTTGGCATTAGTTATGGAGAACATAAATTCCTTAATTTTTTATAAATAACTTTATAAAATATAAGTTCAGCAAATTTAATTTAAAATGTCTTTAAAAAAACAAGCAGGCTTAATATTCTATCAGTGGATATTTAAACTCTTTTTCTCAAAGTTTGCAATACCTTTTTATGAACACAGGGTGAAATACAGGTAAATGAACAGTTAAATGAAATGCCAAGTTGTTGAAATACAGCTGATATTGATGATAAGAAAGGAAACCCTTCAGCATGACAGTTCAAAATTTTATAATCAAAATTTCTTCTTTGGTGCCTATTATCAGTTATACTTTAGAATTGTTTAAGATGGTTATTCTACAGTAATATTGAACTATTTTATAAATAAGTTTCTAAATTTTTATTCTATTTTTTTCTAATCAGTTAGAACTCATTAGTCAAATGAGTCAATAAATGGACTTCTGCCCCCATGTATGAAAAACTAACTACTACAGGAATTGTCCTTTGATCAGAAATTTTTTAAGAATTCAAAAAAGCATACATATGGAAAAATGTTTTTAGACACTGGACAACAAATACTAAAAGCCAATGGTCCTGGCAAGAAACAAACAAGGAAAGAGAAAAATGAGGCCTACCATTGCCTGAGGTTACCTAATATGAGGCAATTTCTAGGATTCAGCATAGGGAGGGAGAATTCAAATAGAATCCAGTAGTTTTTCTGAGTTGAAGATGAAGTAATCAGAGTTTGGGGAGACTGAAGTGACTAGAATTCGTGGGGCAGAATATTTGAGATGAAGTTCTTGCACCCAGAAAGAACTCTGTGTATCTGTACAAAAGTTTCTTTAAACCTTTGTTTTATTTTATGTGCATGAGGTGAAACTCCAAAAGGCTGAGGAAACCAGTAGGTTAAATAATTCAACCAGTTTACACAGGATTGAGAATAGTTTGCATTCCTAATGACCAGACTGGAGAGACTTTGTAATACATAAGGCAACATGCAGAGATATCAAAATGGTTTTCTCTTAGTTTTAGGACTAAATTAGCCTTACCATAAAACCTGCTCTGGAGCCAGTCTAACAAAGAATACCAGCAAGCCTCAAAGGGATCATACTAATTACAAGTAATTTAACTACATGCCCAAATAAAGTCCACCATCTTCAAAGAACACAGCAAAATTCAATAACCAGATATGTTCAGAATAACAATGTCAGGCATCCAAATGAAAATTACCAGATATACAATGAAGTAAGAAAATATGGCCTAGAAATATAAGACAAATTAATTAAACAGAAACTGACTCAGAAACTCAAGGCATGATAGAATTAGCAGACAAGAATGTTAGTTATTCCTAATATGAAGAGGAAAGTTCAAGCATAATGTAGAGAGAAATGAAGAACCTAAAAAACATGCAAATGGAAGTTTTAGAGATGAAAAATAACAGTATTGGAAATTTAAAAAATTTTGTACCCTGGAAAGGTTAATGGCAGAGAATACACTGCAGAAGACAAAAACAAAACAAAATAAACAAACAAAAAATGAAGTTGAAGAAGTAATAGAAACTATTCAAGTAAAGAATAGAGGGAAAAAATACTGAAAAATAGTATATCAGTAGTATACTGGACAGCATCAATTGGCTAACATATCTATAATTTGAGTCCCAGAAAAGGCAGCAGTTGAGGAAATATTTTAAAAAAAGAGTGGGAGAAAATAAAGAAAGAAATAGTGGGAAAAGGTTTCATAATTTGATGAAAACTGCAAATCCACAGATCCAAGAAGCTCAATCAATCTCCAGCAGAATAAACATGAATAAAATCACATTGAGTTGCATTATAATGAAATCTTAAAGGAATCCAGAGAAAAGAAAAATCATATTACATATAAAGAAACAAAAATAGAGATGATAAGAAAAAGATAAGAATCTTTTAAATCTCAGAAATATTACATTAAGTGAAAGAAGCCAGATATTAAAGATTGCAGAGTATATGGTTTTATTTATATGAAATTCCAGAAAAGACAAATGTACAGTGGCAGAATTTCAGTGATTGTCAATGGCCAAGAAGGAAGGTAAGAACTTGACTCCAAAAGGCCAAAAGGAGATTTTAGGGATGAAGTAAATATTCTGTATTTTGATTGTGGTAGTCGTTATATGTATCACTGCACACATTTGTCAAATATGCATCATAACCTGCCCTTAGAATTGGTAAATTTTATTGACTGTAAACTATACTCAGTGAAGCTGATAAAAAAATAGTTGTGAAATGAAGGGAAAATACTAGCTTTTGAAACTTTTAAAGAATTTCAGTTACAGAAACAGTGTTTCTGATCAATTTAAAGAAAAGCATTTAAATTAATCCCTATAAAAGCAAAGGAATAAATGAACAAGTTGAGGATAAACATGCAAACCACAGGATTTGGTTTTGAAAATCTGTAATTGGGCTTTCAAAGGTGTCTATTTCTTGATAGAATCATTGATAAAATTCCTATTCTTAGTGGCATAAATTTGTGTTCTGTTCTGGAATAAAATGAAACTGAAAAGTCATATGATTTTGCAGCATCTAAATTTAGTAAGCAAAATTTTGTAGAATCAAAAATGGGTAAAACTTTCTTGATAAGTTTGGTTTACGTAAAACATTTGCCAAAGAAAGATACCTATGAAAAGGAGGAAAGGGGTACCTGGGTGGCTCAGTGGGTTAAAGCCTCTGCCTTCGGCTCAGGTCATGATCCCAGGATCCTGGGATCGAGCCCTGCATTGGGCTCTCGGCCTAGCAGGGAGCCTGCTTCCCCCTTTCTCTCTGCCTACCTCTCTGCCTACTTGTGATCTCTGTCTGTTAAATAAATAAATTTTTAAAAAAATCTTTTTAAAAAAAGAAAAGGGGGAAAAGACATTAGTCATGAAAATATTTGTTATGAAATAGTCACTCATTTCAATATTTTAAAAATTGGAAGTGAAAATATTCCACATTAGCGGAAATTACCACATAGTACTACACCTGTAAAGACAGTATTTGTCAACCAAAAACACTACCGTAATTAAATTACGTACAGTAATTAAAGATGCCACAATTTCAAAAATAATTAACCATTAAACTCCACTTTGAAGTGCAGGCAATTTTATGAAAACATCTAAAATACTTAGACCACATCGAAACATTCTTCATAAAAATACAATGATATTCTGTCAGTGAGAAATATGGCCACAAAATTTATTAACATGATTATTTATCAGCAATCATAATTCTGCGTATGTTATTTTCTGATGTTTAGATAATCGATATGAAGTGGTTATTGTGCTGTGGCACACATGAATTATTCAATTTTTGGTTTTTTAGAATGAATTTTAGTTGTGAAAATAACTTTTGAATAGGACTTTTTTATTTTATAGGTCTACTGATAAAAACTATTTGTTGGGACGCCTGGGTGGCTCAGTTGGTTAAGCAGCTGCCTTCGGCTCGGGTTGTGATCCCAGAGTCCTGGGATTGAGTCCCACATCGGGCTCCTTGCTTGGCGGGGAGCCTGCTTCTCCCTCTGCCTCTGCCTGCCAATCTGTCTGCCTGTGCTCATTCTCTCTGACAAATAAATAAATAAAATCTTAAAAAAAAAAAACTATTTGTTGACCAATAAATAAACATTTCAATGATACATAATTTTTATTTTTAGCCCCATTTTAAGCTTAAAATTACCCCAAGTTGGATGAAAACTACCTGGTCACTCTCAATATACCAACTTTCAGAACATCATTATTTTTCATATATACAATGCTTTGGAACCCAGTAAGGTTCTCCATTTAGCTTTAAAAACCTATCTTAAAAAACTATTAGGAAGCTCTGAGCTCTGGAGAATCCATGAAGTGAGGTGTCTTATTTGTCCTAGGTGATAATAATCTCTGAAGTTGTTGGGGCTTAGAAAAGGTTTACTACCAGTTTCTTGTCCTATGAGAACATGGTGTGTAATAACAGAAGACAATATTATTCAAATCATAAGAACATGTCTTAGAAGTAACTCTTAGCCCCCAGAATGGTGAGGGGAAGTGTGAGGTTTCTGGAATGAGGAGGCTTTCGCAGTGTCAGAGGCTTTGGTTGGGAAAACTTTTGACAGTTGGGTTATTTTTAACACAGACCTTCATACGTCAGCAAATACTTTTTTTTTTTTCTAAATTTTTCATTACCAAGAACAATGTTGTTTATGCTGAAGTCTGATTATTCAGTACCTGCAAGATGTCCTCTCCTGGCTCATATACTCCATTTTTGGCCTGCCCTCTAATTCTTGACCATCTGCATCCATTATCTAGTTTTTACCTTTATTTTAGATTCATTATTTTCTTTGCCTTTATCAGATAAAACAAAAATGCAGAATAGTGAAGGCTAAATAGAGAGGAAGGAAGGAAGGAAGGAAGAGAGGAAGGGATGGAGGGTGGGAGGAAAGGAAAGAAGGAGGGAAGGAAGGGAGGGAGGGAGGAAGGAAGAAAAAAGAGGAAGGGAGGGGAGGGAAGGAAGGAAAAAAAGAGAAAGAAAGAACAAGAGGGAAGGGGGAGGGAAGGGAGGGAGGAAGAAAGAGAAAAGAAAAGATAAAAGAAAGTGCTGGAAAAAAAAAGTGCTGAAAAGTGGGGAGATTTACATAGTGGTCAAAACAAATAAGAATAGAGGATATGACCAAAGGAGTGTACATGACCAGTTTTAATGGAAAACCCCTCTCTTTTGACAGTTTTATTGCTTTAGGAGAGCAACCCAGTGGTTGCTGGTTTCTAATATCTTACTCTATAAATAGCAGCTCCTAAATACTCTAGCAGTAAACCTTGGTTCATTTCTCTTGTGTGCTAATAAGCATATTATTCTCATGCCAACAGATAGGATTTTCTAGCACATATGTTTCTGAAAGGAAAAAAAAAAACTACTCATCTTGTGAAAATATAACCCCTAAATTTGGAGTTTGAATTGGCTGCATATTGCACAGTCTATGCTATACCCACTTCCATTTTAATTATTCTCCTTTACAAGTAGAGATAGTAGTCTATGAATGCATTATTAATGTAGAATATTTCCTTTGTTTTTATAGGCTTCACCAGAGGCCATATTGAATTCAAAGTTTTGGGTTATTTCTGAGTCAGAAACCTCATACATTTGGATAAAAACCAAACTTCCAACATTTAATCTTAACTTAGCAGGATATTTTATACACATTAAATTTTATTCAAAAAGGTCTTAGCTATTTAAAATCTTTCTTACTACTCACATACATAAAGGCTAAATGTTAAAGGATCATTGTTGGTCATTCTGCTGAAAAATCATTATTAATGATTCATACCTTCTGTCCTGATTGTGTTTAGGGAGTAAAGATGGTTGTTTTGTCTATGGCCAAGAATTCTCTTCTTGAGGAAAAAGTACAGTGCTTAAAAATTAAAGCCCATGGTTATTCTAGATGTGCCATATTATCTAAAAGCAAGTGTTTACTGACTTCCTCATGGGTTTATGGACTCACAGAAAAGTAAGATTTTCTTCCAAAACAAATTCATTCTAACATCCAAGAGTAAGACATAACTTGAGATCAGAAAAATCACAATCATTGAGAATTACAGCAGGGAGAACCCTTTCATTACCATCAAGCCCTTCACTATCATGTTATAAATGTGGAAATTGTGCCCCAGAGTGATCCAAATGATTTTGGGGGGTCTAGTGTGTAGTCTCCAATCTGGAAATCTTGACTTTTAGTTCAGGACTCCATCTTCAGTAGACTCCTTTCTCCTGCTCTTCAGTGAGCACTTGTCTCCAGTTTTATGAGCCTGCCATCACTCTCATCACCTTCCAGTTCATTGTCCATGAACTGTCCGGAGGGATCTTTTAAAAACTTAAACCTGATTCCCTGCCTCTTCTGCTTAAAAGTGCCTCCTTTATACCTACAAGTTGAAGTCCAAGATCATTCGCATGTTATTCAAGATTGTGTGTTAATTAGCACATATTTGCTGTAACGGTCTTCCTCATCACACTCAAGACTTTTCCAAACATTCCAGTAGTTCCTAGCAATGGACTTTGTGCCCGCATCCCCCCCCCAAAAAAAACCCACAGAAACTTGAGACTCAAGTCTGTGCACATTTGTGTGTACTATTTCCTGTCCTAGGAATACCTCACCACCATCACCTCCCTCTGTTTCAGGGTGACTAACTTCTGATGGTCTTTCAAATACTTGGTTAAGTACTATTTTTTTCTGCCAGCTCTTCTCTCACTTTCCCATCATCATAAGTATATGTTCTACTTACTTCCCCTCAGGATCACATGGGCCTTTTCCAGAGTCTTGTCATTTAGACCATGAATTTCTTGGTGTGAGGGAGGTATCTTTATGTCCTCAGTACCTCAAAATGTTAGCTTGTGGGTTTATTCACAGTTAGAATTGCTATCATTTGGTCCAAACTGAAAGCTTTATGATTCTCACACTTAGGATAGAATAGATAATTACAGCAAGCAAAGTTGTTGTAGACAACTGTGAGAAGGTTCTGTTGGCATGGGAAATAGATGGGGAGACTGAGTCTCCTACCCTAATATGATATCCATTCCTTTGTAAGGCAGTAAGATAAGGAAAGGCCGATTGCAAAATGTTAGAGTTGGAAGGGATTTGAGATCATTCCCCTGTTTTGAGAAGCAGATATGAAGTGCCAGTGAATCTTACCTGCATGATAGGATGGTCACTGGCAGAGCTTGGTCTAGAACTCAGTTATCTTCCTTACCAATCCATGTCAAATTCCTACTCACTGGTCAGGCTACAGAGATAGTTCTAACCTAGTAAGTAATGTCACCACCTAGGAAGATTCTCCTGCTTTGATTTGGGACTACTCAACACTTAACAAAAAAAAAATAGCTTCAGGCTGCGAGAAAGCCATTGATTCTCTTTCATGTTTATTCCACTGGCGTGTTCTCATGAAATGACCTCCTCTTTTCCTCTTACTCCCCTTCCCTGCCTCAAAAAATGAAACTTCCGTCTGACATATGGAAGGGTGCCAACATCAGCCAGTGCATATATTAAAGTTTTAAATCAATTATTGTTCTAGTACACACCCTGGGGTTGAGAAAGAAAGAACATCCAGGACTAACAAACCTGATTGTTCTGGCAAAGTTGCCATTCGATTCATGCTGGCTGGCATTTCTGGGCTTTTCTTTTTCTTTAATATTCTAACCTCATTTTTTTTTATAAAAAGGTAATAGCTCAAGTAGCAATTTTTAACATGACTATTTCATTCAATTTCTCCATGAGACTTCTACCTCTTAGTCTCTTGAGGGTTTCCCAGAGGGCACTATGCCCAGAGTTTGTTTATTACTTAACTGTAGAGACAGCTATCAGCCTGATAGTGAGTTCATTAGACCGTGGACTGTTCCTAACTTTATTATCCTCTAAGCAAGGGAGAAACTCGGGCTTGGGACCATGAGTACTTCACAACTTGGCATTCTTAGATTGAGAAAAAGACTCAATCATAACATTTAAGAAACCGAATTACCGCTGTGTATAACATAGATAGTTTTAACAACTTCTCTGAGTTGGATCTATATAAGTATTCTGATTAATACTGCTCTAAAATTCCTATTAAAGTATGATGCATTTTTTTTTTCCTAGGCAAGTACTGGAAGTCAGTAAGGATGGTGGCTGTGCCAAGGGGTTGTGCTTTGGCTGGGACTCAGTTGCAGGAGGAGACCGAGACTGTTTCTGCCCTGGCCTCCCTGACGGTAGATGTAGAACAGCCCTTTGCTTCAGAAGATAGCAGGTATGGATCCAACATGGGGGAGTCATTAAGGTCAGTAACATCCAGGCTCATCATTAGCATTTGTGAACCTCTCTCCAGGCATTCCTTCACCTGTCTCCTCCACTTCCACCACTTGTCTTCTTCAAAGCCACAGATTCCACAGCAAATGCTGTAGGCCATCAAGAATTCATTTGTTTCATTCTTCATGGGAAACACAGAGCTGGAGTATGTGGTTGCAGTTCACAGAGAATTAGAGTGGATGAGACACATGGTGAGAGAAATCACTCCTCATTGGCTAATTTAAATGCAGATCATTGTGGAAAAGAGCTACTTGTGTGCTTCACTTCTTTCCTTAGTTCTCTCTATTTTTCCAGATAATCTTCTTCCCTCTATCATCATTTCAAAATTACTGCTATAACAAAGTGGAAGAAGGAGAGAGGAAGCTGGAAGTATTACTAGTCGATTGGATAAGCTAAATACATACAGGCTCTTTCTATGACTGCCTTTATGGTCCAAGGACTGGGTAAAGATAGAAGATGCCTCCAAAGGAGACAGGAGTGTGTATAAAGGAGTGTATGGACTTTTGAGTCTGATTTTATTCTACTTTATGATAAGAAGAAATTGATTCCAATTAGTCTTCATATGAATATAGCATTCAGGAAAAGAAAAATAATATTAACCTAAGATTGGGTTTGCTTGTTCTCCTTTAAGAAATATTTGTCAGTTTGTGCATTTTGGTGTTCATCATCCTATCATACAGACAATGCCACATTTAGGATTTTTTTAAGTCTGCTACAATCAAAGCCATCACAAATGTACATATATATAAATGTTGGTGCTTTCTGTGGCTGTCTTCAAAGTCACATTTTCTCAATTTAAAAATGAATCAGGTGAGGCTTTACTGAAGTTCTGCCAGCTTGCACTTCTAAATTGCTGTGAGAAGGAAATCATATTCCCTCTGTCAATAACATCACCATTAATTACACAGATCCTTGCTACCTAGTACTTAGTTGGCAATTTTCCCAAGAATGCACAATTTAAACAGTTTTAGCTTTCTTGCTTTTACTGGATATTCAGAGTTTAATGGATTTAACATCTTGCTTTGGTCAACAGCAGGAGATGCATTGAATAAGAGATTTCATTTTTAAGCAAGTATTTTTTTCTTACTATAACCACTTAAAGACCAGATTACCTATAGAAAAAAATAGTTGTACAATATTGTATTAGAAGACATCTTCATATGGGCATCTGGAACATAAAGGAAAACTTATTTTACATCTTTGATAATATGAACTAACCCCCTGCCGTTCCCAGCTAAGAACCAAACCAAGTTCATACTCCAAAGGTGTTGCAATTATTCCCAAAGCCAAATGCAGTTAGTTCTCTGTCATCTGAGGGCTATAAAACTGAGGAAACTAACATCTGTTAGTGCTGGATATAAAAAGGGTATATCTATCATTTAGAATTCATTTAATATAGAGAAATGAAACTAAATTCCAACGTGAGTGAAATGAGTTGTAAATAATTTTGCTTAGAATAATTAAGAATAATAAATTCTGTTATACACCCCAAGTAATATAAAAATCTCAGCACTTTGGCAGGAATTGGCTCTATAAGCATGCTTGCTTATCCTCAGGTAAAAGGTGTGTTTGACTTCTGATAATGGGCAGGGACTTAACCCTAGCTTCAGTTCACAGTGATTATTTATTTATTTATTTATCTATCTACTTTTTTGGTTCACAGTGATTTTTAAGCTTCCTGTGGTGCCAAGAATAGGAATGGGAATGTTCTGATGTGTAGGGAAACAGAGTTGAAGCTTATGACCTGGATTCGTGTTTGTTTATCAGTATTAGACACATTGTATCTGTTTTGGTTGATTTTTTTTTCTTAGAGAAAGAAAAATAGTTTTGTTTGAATTATTTTCTATGGCTTTGCACTCACTTTTTCAGCAGAGGAAAAGAAAATTTTTTCTAAAATTGACTTCTGCATGTCTATTGAACCATGCATGAATTTCATCAGAGAGAGTCAGAGACAGAGAAACCTTGAAAGCCACAGAACATTTATTCTTTCCAGAGGCATGCTATTCAAATTGTCCCCCTACTCAATACAGGAAAAACTTTCAGAATGAGATAAAGAGGTGGAAATATTCTTGGGCTTTTGTTATGAATGTAATATTGTAAGTACACAGGAAATTTAAAAATTAGAAAAATCAGAAAACTAAATGGATGGAAAAGAGTGAAGGCAAGATTCTTTTTATAGGAAATTCTTGCCAATTATTTTGGAGGATATATTGGTGCTTGGAGTGAGATGACTCATTTTGTACTAAGATTTTGGGTAAAGCAGGTCTTTTCCTGGCCAACTCATATCTGACTCATTTACCACTAGTGAATAAGGGATAAAATGCTCCTGGCTAAGAACCATTGTAAGTATTTTTTGTTCATTTTTCTTGGGGGGGGGTGGCAAGATGGAGATGACAACACAGTGAAAACAGTCATTTCATTTTTACAACTTACTGATGGACCATGAAGAGTAAATTGTTTGAAAAAGGCTGATATGTGGGGATGCATTTTGGGGATGATTAATTGAAATACAGTCTCAAAACATAATTATCAGATGGCAAAAGACTTGAGCAAGGAAGAAAAAAAATAGTGGATCAGAAAGAAAAGACAAAAAAATTAAATGGAGCCCATTTATATGTTCAAAGAGTATTTAAATAGATAGACCTGGTCACATATAGCATATATATTTATGCTTAGAAGCATTTTGAAGAGAGAACTGTGACTTTAGGTTTTTTCTTGTTTAGTGGGAGACTGCACCTTTAAAAGATTATAGCTCACATTGGTTGGATATCTGTTTCATCTGCTTCTACTTTGAAAAGGTCAGTGCAGTATTTAGGTTTATTCTCGAATACTAGTTCGGCTCTACTGAAAATCAAGGAAAAAATCAGAACTTCAGGATGATCAAATATTATGCTATTGGGAACACATATATACTCTAGAAATCCTGTCTCTTTATTTCTCTCTTTTTTTTTAAAGCAAAATGTAAAAGTTACACTTTTCAAATGTCAGTTGGACCTATTGATTATAGTGTAAATCATGTTAGATTTTCTTAGTACAATCCAGTCTGGTTGTGTGTTTAATCATTTTGTCTTCAACTTTTGATAACTTTTCTCATGAATGAGATGGTTTCATATCATTATATAATATAAAAGCATGAGAAAATATATTATTCCAAGTCTAGATGGTTTCTTTTTTTTTTTTTTTTTGGAGTAACTGTCTTATTCATGAATATTAAAGAAGTATAATGACATGCCGGAAAATCCCAGGGATCTTCTACCTTAGCTTTAAATGGCCTTTAACTTGTGCCAAGGACATTAATAACCATGTTTTTCTGTATCTGAAAGTGTATATAGAAATATAGACCACTATTAAATACACATTGATGTCTAGTATACCTAGAAACACAACTTTGTTTTCCATTCCTTAGGATTGTGTCTCCAAGGCTTCTAAAAGCTAAATATTATACAAATTCTGCAGGTTTCTGATTTTTCTCTATAACTTTTTTTGAGCACTTGTTTATCTAGCCAGGCAAACATTCCAATACAAATGTTATTCTTAATTTTCATCCAGTGTCAAGAAAGTCTTAGTTGAAAATGGGCTAGGTGGGCTAAGATTTGGAGGCTCCTGATAAAAGGAAGGATAATCTGTCCCTTCTTTTCTTCTTTTTCCTCCTCCTTTTGGGACCATCTTTTTATCTATTTTCATTGCCTACCATGTGATCAGGGGATGGGCCCTGTGTGAAGTCTGACTTAGTATGATAGGGATTCAATCCAGTACCCATTTATATATTCAGGGTTCCATTCTGAATTCTTTAAAGAAGTGTTTTATAATGAAAAGAAACGTATTTGAATAGAACTATACATAAAATAAGATGCATAATAACTTTAGCTTCCCATCTTCTCATCTTCATCTCTACTCCTTCACTCTTGTCTTCTTCCCACTACAAAGGAAGAATAGAGTGTAACTCTAGAATCAACTTACAGAGGTTCAAATCCCATCTCCAACTTAATAATTGTGCAATCACGGGCAAGTTACTTGTCTCCATGAGCTTTATTTCCTTTGTTTTTAAAATGAAAGGAGAATTTCCCAAGGTTTTGAGGATAAAATGAAATAGTATATCTTAACACAACACCTAATACGTAGTAGGTACTCAATTAAAGTTTGGTTTTATTATTTTTCCATCATTTTTCTTCTTCCACCATTTTTTTTTTCTCCTTAAATACATAGCTCATCATCCTGTGATCTGTATTAGAATATAGAGGCTATACCTAGGCATCTAGCTGTTCATGGGTTAAATCATTAAAACAATAATTAAAAACAAGAGATTGACAAATGATCTCTAAGCAATAAATAGATTGAGTTAATCTGCAATTAGCTGGCTTAACTCAAGGCTTTCACAATGCCTAATACACTGTAGGTAGTAAATAATGAATGAATCAATCAATCAATCAATCAATCCAAAAACAGAAGACAAAATATTGTTGACATGGTAGCATAACATTTTATAATGATACCTGAGCAATTCTTGTCTCTCTTGATTTACTGTATTTTCTGAGATAACCAGTCTTTTTATATTTTATAAGCATTTTCAAAATGTGTGTTTTATATTTATTTTCTTTTATAGTACTAACTGACAATGTCAACTTTCAGATAATAAGAATCCATAGTACTCATATAATAAATATGGATTGAATGAATAAACATAATAAAGAAAGGGGGGCAAAGTATCTGTCTGAATGGAGAAAGGAATTATATATAGGGAGGGAGAAAAACTTGGCAGTGATGCTGACAGATTACAGGATTATCCTCCAACCTGCAGAATGAGGAAGGAAAATACCCAGTCCATTCTTTCTTTAAATACTTTCTGATTAAAAAAGTGTTGAGAGGCAGGGTCACAAAGCTTCCTCATAGTCCTCAAAATGTTCATATACTGGTTTTCTGTTTCTTTAAAAATTGCTATAAATTTAATGACTTAAAATGATAGAAAGATCAGAAGGCTGGCACAGGTCTCTCTGAGCTAAAATCAAGAGGCTGGCAGGGCTTGGGTCCTTTCCTTGAGACTCTAGGGGAGAATCTGCATCTTTGTCTTTTCCAGCTTCTAGGGGCTACCTGCATTCCTTGGCTCATGACCCCCTTCCTCTATCTTCAAAGCCAGCAACTTTATATCCTGCTGACCTTTCTTCACTTACCACGTCTCTTTCTGACTGAACGAAGAAAGCTGGGCAAGTTGGCTTACAAACTGGGAAAGATTCCCTGCTTTTAAAGACTCATGATTAGATTAGCTCCGCTAGGATGATTAAGCATAATTTCTTCATCTCAAGGTAGTTAACTTTAATCACATCTACAAAGTCAGTTTTGCCATGCAAAACTTTCAGGGATTAAAACATAGACATTGTTGGGAGCTATTATTCTTCCTACCACAAGATTAGACACGAACAACCAACTATAATAAGTGACAAGTAATTTGGTATATTGAGCTTTAGAATATAAGAAGACCTAACACGGGCCTAAAAAAGCAGAATGATTCACAGAGTAGGACAACAGAGCCAGGATAGAAAAATATATAGAATTTCACCTAGTAAACAAGAGCAAAAGTATTGAGATAGAGACAATAGCTTGAGCAATCCTTCTATTTTTGTAAACTTCTACTGACAGCAGGTCCAAAGTACCTTCATTGCTTTCCATTGCTTTTACTACAACTACTTGTAGTAGTTTTCTTACTAGTTCCTATATCTACTTTTGCCTTCTTACCAATCCATTTTCTACACAAGCAATCAGGGAGCTCTTAAAAACAAAACAAAACACAACTGGACAGCAAATCCTGTCATGCCTTTGCTTGAAAACCTTAAGTGCCTTTCCATTTCCATTAGTATAAAGTTCATCATTCTCATCAGGACTCACAAGCCCTCCATGATCAAACCCTTCCCTTGATTTTGTACATTATATCTGAAATCTTTCCTCTTTGTTTTCTGATCTGTGTTCCAACACTGAACTTGTTTCCTTTCTTTTTTTCAAATTGGGGTATACCTTACATATAATAGTATGCCAAACCAAAAGATTTTTTTACCTATTCCATATTCAAATGAGCATCACCCAGAACAAGATCAAAAACATTTCCCTTACCTAGAAAATTTCCTTATGCCTCTTAGTCAATGCTGTTTCCTCCAAAGGTAATTTTTTTTGTTTTAACACTGTAGATTGGTTCTGCCAAACTTTAAATTTCATTTAAAGGAATCAGAAGTTCATACAGCTTTTTATCTGTCTTCTTTTACTCCACTAAGCATAACGTTTTTGAGATCCATCCGTCAGTAGTTTGTTCATTTTTATTATTGTGCATTATCCCAGTGTATAAACACACACTAATTTGTTTATCCATGTACCTGTGGGTCAGTGTTTGGCTTGTTTCCCCTTGGGGCTATTAATTTTGCTAGGGATTTTTATTGAGACATAATTGATATATAACATTGTGTTACTTTCAGGTGTAAACAATGATTTGATATATGTATATATTATTAAATAATCACCACAATAACTAATTAACATCCATCAGCACACATAGTTATAATTTTTTCTTATCATGAGAACTTTTATGTATTCTCTTAACTTTTGAGCAAAAAATGACAGTATTATTAACTATAGTTGCTATGCTGTATATTACATCTCCAGGACTTACTTATTTTGTAACTGGAAGTTTGTACCTTTTGACTACTTTTACACATTTCACCTACTTCTTACCCCTACTGCTTCTGGCAACTACTAGTCTTTTCTCTGTAAGTTTAGGGGTTTGTTTTAGATTCCAAAAATAAGTGAGATCATATAGCATTTGTCATTCTCCATCTGACTTATTTCATCTAATGTAATGCCCTCAGGGTCCATCCAAGTTGTCACAAATGGCAAGATTTTCTTCTTTTACTATGTATGTATGTATGTATGTATGTATGTATGTATTCTGAGAGAGAGAGGGCATTGTGGGGAGTAGGAGAGAGGGGGTAGAGGGAGGGTGAGAAAGAGAATCTTAAGCAGGCTCCATGCTTGGGGTGGAGCCCCATGCGGGACTCAGTCTTATGACTGATGAGATCATGACCTGAGCTGAAATCAAGAATCAGATGCTTAACCAGCTGAGCCATTAAGGTACCCCAATTTTCTTCTTTTTTATGGGTGACTAATACTCCATTGTATCACATTTTTCTTATCCATTCATCATTAGTAGATCCTTAGGCTGCTTTTATGTCTTGGCTATTGTAAGTCATGCTGCAGTGAGTATAGGGGTGCATTTATCTTTTTGAATTAGTGTTGTCATGTCCTTGGATAAGTACCCAGAAGTGAAATTGCTGCATCTTACGGTAGTTCTATTTCTGATTTTTTGAGGAACCTCCGTACTGTTTTTCGTAGTGCCTGCACCAGTTCACAACACACCAACAGTGCACGAGGGTTTTCTTTTCTCCTGTCTTTGCTGTGACTTGTTATTTCTTGTCTTTTTGATAGTAGCCATTCAAACACATATGAAATGGTGTCATATTGTGGTTTTGATTTGCATTTATCTGGTGATTAGTGATGTAGACACCTTTTCATGTCCTGTCAATCATCTGTATGTCTTATTTAGAAAAATATCTATTCAGATCCTCTGCCATTTAGGGCTATTATGAATAAAACTGCTATGAAAATTTTTTATTATTGTGGTAAAAAGCATGTAACATAATGTTTGCCATCTGAACCATTTTTAAGTGTACAGACCAGAAGTGTTAACTGTAAGCCCATTATTGTGCAGCATCTCTATAGAACTTTTTCATCTTGCAAAACTAAAACTCTATATCTATTAAACAACAATTTCTCTTTTCCCCATTCCCCCAGTTTCTAAAAACCCACTATTCTACTTTCTGTTTCTAAGAATTTTATTGCTTTAGATACCTCATATTAGTAGAATTATGAAATATTTGCCTTTCTGTGACTGGCTTACCTCACTTAGCATAATGTCGTAAAAATTCATCCATATTGTAGCATATGACATGATTCCATCCTTTTTAGAACTGAATAATATTCCATTGTAGGTATTTGCCACATTTTCTTTATCATTCATCTATTAATGGACATTTAGGTTGCCTCCACCTCTTGGATACTGCGAATAATGCTTCAGTGAATAGGAGTGTGCAATTATCTCTTCAAGATCCTGTTTTCAATTCTTTTGGATATATACCCAGAACTGGAATTGCTGGATCATATGGTAATTATATTTTTAATTTTTTGAGGAACCTAAGTCTCTGTGAAATTTTTGTACAGGTTTTTATTTTGTGAACACAAGCACTCAGTTTTCTTTGATATATACCTGGGAGCGAAATCGCCAAGCTAAGGGGAAGCCATGTGTTTTACTTTGTAAGAAACTTCCAAACTGCTTTCCAAAATGATTGTGCCTCTTTCATTCCCACCAGCAATGAGTGACTATTCCAGTTGCTTTATGTCCTCACCTATACTTTATAAAATCAGTCTTAAAAATTTTAGTCTTTCTAGTGGGTGTGTAATGGTGTCTTCTTGTGGTTTTTGCATTTTTTTCCAAAGACCCATATTCATGTTCACATCATGCCTCTTGGCACATACCCTCCCCTCTGTTTGGAATACTTATCTTCCTTTACCTCCCACTGACCCTATGCTAGCCTCTCCATTTTCTTCCACTTACCCTTTAGGTCTCAGATCAAATATCACTTCCTCTTCTTGGTTAATGTTCACTGACCATCAATCCCAAAATTAGATCAGATACCCCTGTTATATTTTCTGTGTCTCCTCTATACTTCTAATACCTAGAACAGAACCAGGGTGTATAACAGACACTCAGTCTATTATTGTTTGAGTCAGTGAAAAATTCAGTAACATGGGGAATGTCAGAACCAGTAGATATGTGGAACTTTGGAGGCTATGGGAAGGTAAAACTATGACAGCCATTCTGGAAAGCAATTTAGTACAATTTACTATACACAAAACATATGACCTAGTAATCCTGCCCCTGTGCTATATATACATACTGAAGACTTTCTCATCTAGGGTCATTAAAGTACATGTACGAGGATGTTCACTATAGCTTTATTCATGGTGGGTAGAGAGAGGGAGTCAAACCTGGGATCCATTATTGAGAGAGTGAGTAGTTAAAACGTGGCAGATGTATACTGTGGAGATGTCATGTAGTTCTTAACAGCTACAGACTAGATAAACATAACTGCATTGAAAGATTTAATAAATGCAATACTGAGTGAGAAAATTAAGCAGCAGAAATTATATATGTGTATAAAAATAGAATTTAGATAAAATAAAAATATATGTCCACAAAACAATAATATAAAGCTCTGAAGAACACCTTACCAACAAAATAATGTACATAGCATTAGATTGCTTGCCTTGGAGGAGGAAGAGAAAGTAAGATATTAAAGAGATTAAATTAAATCAATAAAACAAGAGAAAATATGTCATATTAAGTAACATTATTAATATAAATAAAGAAATACTGTTTTAAAAATCATAAGAAATGAAATACATTTAAGGAAATGTACAAGAATTTAAGGAAAATGCAAGAATTTAATTTTATGCTATATCTTTTCTCAAGTTAAATTTTTTCTGTTTTATATTTATATAAGTTTTCTTAACCTGTGATTGCTGGATTGAACAGATCCTTATCTTAAATATGTGTAATCTTTGCCCTTTATTGATGAAAAATGATCAGTGTTCACTGCTCTAATAGAAGTCTATGTCTTCAATTAGCTAAACTATTGAACTAAAATTTATCATTGGGGGTTTTACTTTATATGTATTCTTGACCTTACTGTGTCTCCATCTTACCTAATTACAAAAGAAATTAAATTCAAAACTGTAAAAATTTCATCTCTTCCCTTTCCCCATCTCTTTCCACAACTCTGTTTTTGTTAATCAAGGTAAGTTTGGTGTGTGTACATAGATGATAGAAGTGGGAAGTCCCCACATTTCCAGAGCATTTTTTCTGTCTTTAACCAAAACAGCCATTAAAAGGTCATTTCTCACCAGTTGACTTTCTAAGTGTTTCATGAAGATGATTTCTTTAAAAAATGATCTTTTTAAAGAAATATGTGGACATATAAAATAGTTACATAAGGATCGGAATTAAATAAAGACAGTATACCTCCACTAAAAGCTATGAAACTATAAATCATCACAATGGCAGATATAAATAATACAATTCTTCTATAGTTATTCAACACTTTACAGTATATAAAGCATGTTCTCTTAAATTACCTCATTCAATTAAACCTAAGGGCAAGTCAGGGACTATTTCAACTTTTAAAGAGAAAATTGAGAATCTAGAAGTGTGGACTTGCTCAAATTTAAATTTTAAAAAGTGGCAGAGCTGGGACTTAAATACAGAGCATACCTTGAAATCCAGGAGTTTCTCCAACCTGCTCTGCTACTAACAATATTTCTATGCAGCAAGACACTGAGAGAATTGGTCATTTATGTGGATGTGTATTTGATTCAATAGAAGGTGGGGATTATAAGTGGACTATTTTCAAAAAAGTGGTCAGTATGAAATGATTTTGAAGGGAGAAAAAGGAAGAGAAGCATCTGATGCGAAGTTTTATATTGTACCTGAAAGTCCCCATGTTTCTACAGAAGAGGATCCATTTTTGCCAGTAAGTGTGGGCTGCACAGTAGATACCCTACTCATGTCCTCAGAGCCCAGGCTGAACATGTATACATCTGGAGAATGCATAGATCCTTCACCAAGGGTAGATATTTATTACTTACATTTCTGACCCCTGGGACATTTTCCCTACACACCATTTTCTCTGAAATTCCAGCCACAACTGAGTCCTGGGTGTAAGGGAAAAGACAATCTTGCTGTTGCTTTGGGTTAGAAATAGGGAAATGCAAGCCGGGAGAGCGATGTCACTAAGATGGGAGAGGAGAGACCTGAGCTTTAGTCTCCCAACAAAGATCAATAATTGGACATCTATCAGTGAAAAAAAAAATAGTTCTGGGAGAGCTCAGAAGTCCACTCAAGAAACTTCAGCAACAAAGTGGAACAAAACAACAGAGTGGATAAACAACAGAATAATGGCCCAATAGGGGAAGGAAGAACAGTTTCATTTTGCCTGAGTCATCCCATCCTCCTGACACATACTACTCAGCACCAAGAGGGCCTGAGCTAGAAAGAGTTCTCCTTGCTGGGAAAGGAAGAGCAGAGTGAGTGACCAGCATCCCCAGCCTTTTGGGACACTGCAGGAAAAAAACCACTTCAGTTTCACCCACCCAGAGAATTGGCAAAACTGAGATATATGGAGATGGCTAGGAACAAGGAAAAAGGGTGGGGGGCTACCAGTACCAGATATGCAATGGAAGTGATCATGGTTTCCAGTGACATGTTCTGCAAGGACCCCAGCAGCTTTCATCAATGAAGAAACCAATGTCCAAAACAGCTGCTTCAGACCCCTGCAGATTTTACCACTGAGGATTTCGCCCACAGGTTTTCATCATGCTCACCAGTTATCCAGGTCTTTCCCTCTTTTCTCCCTCTGCCACCCATGCCTCTGCAGCCTGGGACTTATACCAGCAGCCCACTCCAGCTTCTGTGGCTACACCAGTGTAAGATGCCAACCTTGACCCTGACACTGGCCCACCACCATGCACACACTCATGGCTAGCCCTTCCTGCTATGTACCTGCACATGCTGGCCTGACTCCCATCACCAGCCTCCACTGCCATGTATGCACACATGGCAAAACTCTTCAGCCATGGGACTCCATGCTGACAGTCAAGGCCCCCATAACTGCCAGCGGACAGGATTCAGCTCTGCTTTCTTTTTTTTTTTTTTTAAGATTTTATTTATTTATTTGACAGACAGAGATCACAAGTAGGCAGAGAGGCAGGCAGAAAGAGAGGAAGGGAAGCAGGCTCCCCGCTGAGCAGAGAGCCTGATTCGGGACTCGATCCCAGGACCCTGAGATCATGACCCAAGCCGAAGGCAGCGGCTTAACCCACTGAGCCACCCAGGCGCCCCTCAGCCCTGCTTTCTGTCACTGGCCTCATCTGCTGAGCCTACATGCAGCAAGTCCTTCCAACTGTACACCTGCACACCCTTGGCCAAATCACATCTCTAGCCTCAATGCCATGCCCATATCTGGGTTGAGACCCTTCAGCCATAGGAGTATACTCCAAAAATCGAGGCCCACATCTAGCCCTGACTCCTATCACTAGCCTGCACCATTGAGCTCAACTGCAACTGCCCCTCCACCTATGTACCTGCATCCCACCAGCCTGAGTCCCAGCACTGGTTTCCAGTGCTGTGTGCCTTGGGAAGGCTTGCAGTCACAGGAGTTGGTGCCAAGACCCGTGCCCTTGCAGCCAAGTATGTGCACCACCAACTCTAGCCACCACAGTGGCCTGTCCTGGTCTCTAGGTGCTGTACTTGAAGAAGATACTGAGGACTCCAAAAGCCCTTGCAGTCAGTCACTCCAGCATCTCCCCACCTGACCTGCCATCATAGTGCTCACCAAAGACTACACAGCTGTCAGTGTTGTGGATCTGAGGTTCCTCGGCCCAACCAAATACTGTGCCTTCCTGCCCCAGATACAGAGCCACAGGGATCACCACCAAAGGAACAGAGTAGACTTTTAGTAACTGACCCAAGGAAATGAAGATACATGAATTGCCTGAGAAAGAATTAGAAATAATTGTTATAAAGGTGCTCAGAGAGTTATAAGAGAACATGAACAATTCAACAAAAATCAGGAAAACAATAATAAAACAAAATGAGAAGTTCAACAAAGAGAAAACAGTAAATAGTCAAAGTTTGGAGCTGAAGAATACAATAACTGAATCAAAGAATTCAGCACAGTGCTCAACATCAGACTGAATCAAGCAAAAAGGAATCAATGAAGTCAAAGTCAGATAATTTGAAATTATTCTGTCAGAGGGGCAAAAAGTAAAAAATGAATTAAAAGGAATGAAGAAATCCCTTAAGGGATTTATGGGACCTCATTAAGACAATCTGTGAATGATTGGAGTTCCAGAAGGAAGGTGACAGAAAATTTATTTAAAGTAATAGTGGCTGAACTTCTCAAACCTGAGGAAATATTTAGATACCCAAGTTTATGAAGCTAATAGGTCAGCCCAAAATTCCAATCCAAAATGATGTTAATAAAATAATAAAACTGTCTAAATCGAAGACAAAGAGAAATTTAAAGTGTCAAGAGAAAAAATATTATCTTATACCAAGAAACTCTCATAAGACCATCAGTGGATTTGTCAGCAAAAATATTGCAAGCCAGGAGAGAGTATGATGATATATTCAAAATGCTGAAATTAAAAGCCTGCCAGCCAGAATAGTTTACTTAGTTAGCAAAGTTGTCCTTCAGAAATGAAGGCGAGATAAAAATTTTCCCAAACAGAAGCTGAGTTAGTTCATCACCACAACACCTGGCTTAGAAATGCTGAAAGAAGTTCTGTAAACTGAAAAGAAAGGATGATAATGAATAACATGAAAAAGGCATAAAGTGGCTAAATGGATTTAAACAAACAAACAAGATCCATCTATATGCTGCCTACAAAAGATCCCTTTAGTTTTAGGATGTGATACACACGTGCTCAAAGTGAAAGGATGGAAAAAGATATTCCATGCAAATGGAAACCAAAATAGAGCAGGGGTAGTTATATAAGAAAAAATAGACTTTGAGTCTAAAACTATAACAAGGTCATTATATAATGATAAAGAGATCAGCTTATTAAGAGAATACAACAATTATATATACATCCAACATCATAAACCTAAATATATTAAGCAAATATAACAGATATGAAGAGAGTAATACACCACAATACAGTAATAGTAGGAGACTTCAGTACCTCACTTTTGACAATAGATACATCTTCCAGACAGAAAATCAATAAGAAAACCTTGGACTTGATCTATACTTTAGAACAAATAGATCTAACACATGTACAGAACATTTCATTCAACAGCAGGAAAATACACATTTTGCTCAAGTGCACATGGAACATTCCCCAGGACAAACCACATGTTCTATCAGGAAACAAACCTTAGCAAATTTTTAAAAACTGAAAACACACAAATATCTTTTCTCACCACAGTGGTATGAAATTTAGAACCAATAACAGGAGGAAAACTGGAAAATCCACAAAAATATGGAAATTAACACTTAAACAACTAATAGATCAAAGATGGAATCAGACGAGATCGGGCACGTTCAGGGTGGTATGGCCGTAGACTCAAGGATGGAATCAAAAGAAAATAAAAAATATCCTGAAACAAACAAAAATGGAAGCACAATATAACAGAATTTATGGGATAAAGCAAAAGCAGTGTTAAGAGGCAAATTTATAGCAATAAATGCCTAAATAAATAAATAAACAACCTAACATTACACCTTAATCAACTTTTAGGAAAAATATCAAACCATGCCCAAAATTATCAGAAGAAAGAAGATGACAAAAACCCGCAGAAACAAATGAAAACAGAAATAAATGAAATAAAGAAATTTTTAAAAAGATCAACAAAATTGAGTTGCTTTTTCTAAAAAAGACCCAAATAATAAAATTAGGAATGAAAGAGGGCCCATTACAACTAATAATACATATGCAAGTATCATGAGAGACTACTATGAACAGTTACATGCCAGCAAATTAGATAACCTGCAAGAAATTGATAAACTCCTAGAAATTTACAACACACCAAGACTGAATCCTGAAGAAATAGAAAATCTGAACAGACCAATAATGAGTAAGTAGACTGGATCTGTAATCAAAAACCTCTCAACATAGAAAATTCAGTTCCAGATCTTTTTACTGGTGAATTCTTCTAGAACATTTAAGAAAAATTAACAGCTATTCTTCTTAAAGTTTTCAAAAATATTGAAGAGGAGAGAACACTGTCAAACTTATTTTAATGTAGCCCATATTACCTTATTCCCACAGTCAGATACTACAAGGATTCTACAAGAAAAGAAAATCATAAGCCAATACCTCTAATGAACTTTAGTGCAAAAATCCTCAACAAAATACTAGCACTTTCAACTACGAATTTAAAGAATAAGAGATTATGCTGAGTGAAGTAAATCAAGCAGAGAGCGTCAATTATCATATGGTTTCCCTTACTTGTGGAGCATAAGGAATAACACAGAGGACATTAGGAGAAGGAAAGGAAAAGTGAATTGGGGGAAATCAGAGGGGGAGATGAACCATGAGAGACTGTGGACTCTGAGAAACAGGGTTTTGGAGGGGATGGAGGTGGGGGTTAGGTGAGCCTTGTGGTGGGTATTAAGGAGGGCATGTATTGCATGGAGCACTGGGTGTAGTGCATAAACTATGAATCTTGGAAAACTGAAAAAATAAAATTAAGTTAAAGGAAAAAAAAGAATGGGGCATCAGGGTGGCTCGGTGGGTTAAGCCTCTGCCTTTGGCTCAGGTCATGATCTCAGGGTCCTGTGATCAAGCCCCGCATGGGGCTGTCGGCTCAGCAGAGAACATGCTTCCCCCTCCCCCTCTGCCTGCCTCTCTGCCTACTTGTGATTTCTCTCTCTGTCAAATAAATAAATAAATAAAATCTTTTTAAAAAATTCAACATCATCAAACAGTATTTATCCCTGAGATGGTTGAATGTGTACAACTCTATCACAGCAATGCGCCACATTACTAGAATGAAAGATAAAAATCATATGATCCTCTCAATAATGACAGAAAAAGCAACTGACAACATTTAACATCTTTTCATAATAATAAAAAAAAAACTCTTAAGAAATTAGATATAGAAGGAATATACCTCAACATAATAAAGACCATGTATGACTTTCCCAAAGCTAACATCATACTCAACAGTAAAAAGTTGAATACTGTTCCTCTAAGATCAGAAAAAAGACAAGGCTACCTGCTCTCACTACTCCTATTCAGCAAAGTACTGGAAGTCCTACCCAGAGCTATCAGGTAAGAAAAAGAAATTAAAGGCATCCAAACAAGAAAAGATGAAGTAAAATTGTCTCTGTTTGCTAATGACAATCCTAGAGAGTCCACACACACACACACACACACACACACACACACACACACATACACAATCCTATTAAGACTAATAAACCACTTCAGTAAAGTTTCAGAATACAAAATAAGATTTATATACCTATATACCACAAATAAGAATAATGAAAGAAATTGAAAAAGACAGAAGAATTAATGATGGTGAAGTACCCATACTACCCAAAGTCATATATAGAGTCAGTGCAATTCCTATCAGAATTCCAATGGCATTTTCCACAAAAATAATTTTTAAAAATCCTTAAATTCATTAGGAATTTAAAAAGACCCTGATATGGGATCGGGATGGAGACAAACCATAAGAGACTCTTAATCTCACAAACTGAGGGTTGCCAGGGGGAGGGAGTCAGGGAGAGGGTGGTGGGGTTATGGACATTGGGGAAGGTATGTGCTATGGTGAGTGCTGTGAAGTGTGGAAACCTGGCGATTCACAGACCTGTACCACTGGGGCTAATAATACATTATATGTTAATAAAAAAATAAAAAAAATTTTTAAAAGACCCTGATAGCTAAAGCAATCTTGAAAAAGAACAAAGGTATCCCATATCCTGAGCTAAATCTGTATTACAAAACTACAGTAATCAAAACAGTATGGCACTATCATAAAAAACAGACTCATAGACCAATGGAATAGACCTGACAGCCCAGAAATAAACCTTCAACTAATATCTACCAAGGGAGCCAAGGATATTCAGTGGGAAAGCAATAATCTCTTCAGTAAACAATATTGAGAAAACTGGATATTCACATGCAAAGAATGAAGTTGAATCCCATCTCACACCACTCATGAATAATAACTCAAAATAGATTGAAGACTTAACTTCAAGACCTGAAACTGTAGACATAGTTATAGTTTAGAAGAAAACATAGAGGAAAGCTCCTCGACTTTGGTCTTTTGCCATGAATTTTTAGATATGACTAAAAGAAGAAATAGTAACAAAAGCAAAAATAAACGTGTGTAACTACTTCAACCTAAAAATTTCTGTGCACCAAAAGAAACAACGAACAAAATGAAAAGGCCACCTATGTTATAGAAAATATTTGCAAACCATGTATGTATGTGATATATGATGTATTTGTAAATCATGATACATTTATAAGGGGTTGATACTCAAAATATATATGGAACTCATACAATTCAATAGCAAAAAATAATAATTTGATTTAAAAGTGGACAAAAGACCAGAACAGATATTTTTTTAAAGAAGACATACAGATGGTCAACAGGCATATGAAAAAATGTTCAATAGCCCTCATCAGTAGGGAAATGCAAATAAAAACCATAATGAGACATCATTTACATCAGTTAAAATGCTAGCATAAAGAAGATAAGAGGTAATAAATGGTGGTGGTGGAGATTCCCCAAGAAATTAAAAGTAGAACTACCATGTGATACCGCAGTCTACCTTCTAGGTATATATCCAAAGGAAACAAAATCACTATCTTGAAGAGATATCTGCAGTCTCATGTTCATTGCATTACTCAGTATAGCCAAGACAAGGAAACAGCCTAAACACCTGTGTCCGTTGATGGATGAAGAGATGTCTGCAGTCTCATGTTCATTGCATTACTCAGTATAGCCAAGACAAGGAAACAGCCTAAACACCTGTCTCCATTGATGGATGAATGGATGAAGAAAATGTGGTTTAAACTTACAATGGAATATTATTCAGCCATAACAGAGAAGATTCAACATGGGTGAAGCTGAGGGCATTAGGCTAAGTGACATAAGTCAGACAGAAAAAGACAAATACTTATCTGTATGATCTCACTTATATGGAAATCTAAAAACATTGACCTCAATATGTATGTAAGTTGACGGATGTTAACTAAACCTATTATGATAATCATTTCACAATAAATGTAAATGAAACCACCTTAAACTTATACAATGATACATGTCAATTAAACAGAGAATAGATTGATAGTTACTGGGAACTGAGAGTTAGGGGAAATAGGGAATGTTGGTTAAAGGGTATAAACTTTCAGTTATAAGATGAATAAATTCCAGGGATCTAATGTAAGGCAAGGTGACCATAGTTAACAATACTGTATTGTATGCATGAAAGTTGCTATAATATTAAATCTTGAATGTTCTTAACAACAACAACAAAATGATACTTACATGAAAGATGTGTTTTTGTGGTAAACATTTGTGTATCAAATCATCACATTGTACACTTTAAATTTATATAATGTTGTATGTCATTTGGGTCTCAAAGCTGGAGAAATTAGGAAAACTCAGTCTCCATTAGAGCACCTAGTTTGAGGATTCTACACCTGTATTATTTACATATTCTTAGATGTAAATAAGTTTGCATGTTACATATAAATTAGCTACTTAAATGTTTTCTTTAAGAATTTTCTTCTCAGAAATCTGCTAGTTTTAGTTTGGAACGATTTTAATAAGAGTATAACTCATTTAAATAGCTTTATCTTTTATAGCAACTCTAAGCACCTTCTCATACCCTCCTTATCCAGTATACTCTTGGTCAGACTATGACTACCTAAGACATGATTTTTTTTGTTTTGTTCTCCACATGGACTCATGTGGAACTCCCTCTTCTGGGTAATGTTAAGTAATGAATAACTGATACTTCTCATTCTTTAGAGGATGCATTAAAATCCTTTATATTACCATCTCATTGATAAAAACTTTATTTCAATATTTTAAATTTATTATAAAAACACTAACTTAAAATGGCAAATACGTATAGATGCATAGAAGTCTTGGCTTTTTTTTCCCATTATAAATCTATAAACATAGTTAAATAATTAGTCTTCATAAACAGCCATGTTTTAAACATGGCATTTTTTTCTATTAAAAGTAACTCACTATAGAATACTGGAAAATACGAAGTGTATGAAAAAGAAAACGAAAACCATCTATCTATTATTCCACCACCCAAAGAGAACTGTCATCCAAATACTGTGTTTCCTTAGCTTCCTGTCGTAGCATAGACATAACTCTGTGTCTTTGCGCCATTCACATAATTTTATGTATGTGTTAGATGACAAAGGGGCAAAGCCAAAATATTAAGTAAGTAATGTCTCATAGTGTTTATTATTTACAAATCAATTTTATCTCCTTTTTTTTTAACCTTCACTAATTCTGTTAGGAATGTTTTTCCCCCATGATTTTGAACCTGAAGCCACCGCTAACAGTATATTTACAATGTTAACAGTGGCAACATTAGCAAATCCTAGAGCTCCGATTCAAACTCAATTCTATTAGTATCTCAAATCCCAGTTTTCTTCCCTCAACAATCCAGCTACTTCAATGTATTTGGATTTCTACTACAATCTGTCCCTTTGACTAATTAAAAATCATTCTGAAAGTTTGCCTTAAAACACCCTCAGAGTGTTACTAAATTAAGTTTAAATATCAAGTATAAATTTTCAAGCAATTGGTTTTGGTTTTGCCTGAGCAGGATACCCTGCAGATGATGTCGAATAAAAACTATTTACACACTACCATAGAGCATTTCTTGTAAAAACGTTGGGTCTGTAGCAGCGATTTGCTAATCAAATTCAGAATTTGATTTGAAATGCCTCCGGCAGGCAGCCAATCCAGTTATGAAAGCACAGAAGCAAAAACTAGAGCCCTGGTGAGTCTCCTCCAGAAGTGAGCTGGGTCCTTTGCTCTCATTAGCAAACCAGTTCCATAGGAAATCATTGTGATTGCCTCTAAAATAAAATATTATAGTTAATTTTTTCAATAAATTATTGGACAGTACTAGACACAA
The DNA here is from genome assembly GCA_003697995.1 of Taxidea taxus jeffersonii. Taxonomy (NCBI): domain Eukaryota; kingdom Metazoa; phylum Chordata; class Mammalia; order Carnivora; family Mustelidae; genus Taxidea; species Taxidea taxus. The sequence continues at coordinate 68,727 of ML104960.1, read as the reverse complement.
AACATGTACATTTCAGAATCTAGAATTATAAAATATTTTGACATGTTTTAATATAAACAGGAACATTTCCAATGATTGCTTGGATCTAAAATGTTTTTCCACTTGACATTTGTTTATACTTCCTAGGAAAGAAACTCTATTTATGGATAACTGAATAACACAAATAAACATCAGAGAGAGCTGAAAAATCAGCTTTGATTATGCATGAAAATCTACAATGTCATTGTGTACTCTTATGCCGTATTCTGATTGCCTGTTTATTTTTACAGAACTGCTGGTGAGCCTATGGAAGAGGAGCCAGCCTTGTGAAGTGCCAAGCCCCCCACCCCCATATTTCCTGTGTGTGACATCATTGTGTATCCCCCCACCCAGCACCCTCAGACATGTCTTGTCTGCTGCCTGGGTGGCACAGATTCGATGTAACGTAAACACTGGGCACAAAATTCCGAACAGCAGCTTCACTTGTTCTTTGGATGGACTTGAAAGGGCATTAAAGATTCCTAAAACGTAACCGCTGTGATTCTCAAGTTACGGTAAACCACTATTGGAAGAAACTGCTTCCAGCATGCTTTTAATATGCTGGGAGACCCACTGCCAGGCCCTAAGTATAAACTAATAACATCCAGTACGGCATTAGATACTATTAATTATTATGGATGCTATGACAGCCAGAGAAATTTTGGGCAAAACCTGAAAAATACTCATTCCTGACATTCTGATCAGTTTCTTATTGGATAATTTTTGTCAGTCTTAAACTGTTTACAGGATTTGCTTTCAGCTATGAACAGATAGCAGTTCCCAACATATTGCAGGGGTTGTTTTGTTTGTTTTTTGGCTTTTGTTTTAAACACATGGTTCAATTCTTGCTAGTAAGAGTTCAAGATGGAAGAACTGGGATGAGGCTTTTTTCAATAGAATACACTATCCTGTATCTTGAAGTCCAAATGCCAAAGGACCCTCAAATACTGTATGTAATGGTGCAGTATTTTATGTCCATTTTTTTAGAAGAATAACCCTATTTCCTTAATATCCCTCTGTCTATTCTCACACTTGGGAGATTTGCAGTTGCATTTGAGGATGAGATCTCCCGGTCTCCTCATATGTCCCTTGCTTTGATGATAAGTAGTATCAAGCATATGTTCCGCAGAGGATGGTCTTAATTTTTTTTCCAAATCTATCAAGAACCTAGTTTGCACTTTTCATCTTCTTTCCTCCAGCACATGCTTTTTCTTACCTTTCATCCTTCCTTCCTTATAGAAAAGCTAAAGATTACCCACAATCTCCCCAGCTATTCAGGAGATTTGAGTGTTTCATTATTTTTAACTTTTCAGGTTAACACAGTTGCTTGGTGTGATGTATCCCTTTAGCTGAGACACCATTGAGATGAAGCAATATCACTGAATTTTCTAGATCTTCAAAATGTGTTAATGAAGGCATTGCCTACTTGAAGTCACTTTGAATTGTGTTAACCTCGAAGTTGTGCCTTCCTGTGGGAAAAAACACGCACACACAAAAACACATATTTAACCTTTGTACATGTTGCCTTAATGTCAGAGGCTAAAAATAAAGGACACTTATTTCTGAGATGAAAAGCGATTTACTAAATATAAGTAGGTTATGCCCCTGCCTCCCTAAATTTTATTTCAATATATAACTCAAACACCTAAAGACATTGATGTAAAATACCTTGCAGTATTTAATATCTGACAATGCTTTTGAAAGAGTTGATGTTTCTTTTTATATATTTTCCTAACTCAAAGGATATATTAAACCCATAAGGGAAGATTGTCATGCTTTTATTCAGAAATCTGAAAGAAACCTTAATTAAAACAAGGTTTTAGGGAAGGCCATGATATGAAAGATATAGAACAATATGGTTTTAGTTAAAGAGGACTCTAACCTGTAAATCAAAGATGAAAGATCTCACTCAAGTAGAATTATATAACTCCCTTTTGTTATACAGTCAGACCATATTTTTCATGCATTTGGTTTTCTTAGGATTACCATTTTAATTTTAAAGACTTTTATTACATATACAAAAATGGCTCAATATTTGGTTTAACATCTTAGAAATTTGAGACACCCTTTGAAATAGGAAATCTGAAATGGTATGTAACTCAGCATTAGGTAAAAATTAGTTTTATTGCATAAGGGTAAGGTCAATCTAGATTCATAATAGTAATGATTTTTTGCAAAAAAAAATTCATATTTTCAGAGAAATTCATGCCAATCATATTTGCTAGCTCTTCTATTTTCTGTAATCACTTGAAGAGATTTACTTACAGAAAACCAAGTAGTGGAGCCAAAGGAACCCCCACCCCCAACAAGGAAACTTACATCATATTTTAATTGGGAACATAATTGTGACTTTTTAAAATCAACTTGATAGTAACAAATCTCTATTATTACTTTCAGTTCTCCCAGATATTTTTTAGATGTTGAATAAGAAAATGAAACAATACAGTGCAAGCATACTAATTTACTGAAGTTGCCTATAATAATTTTGCCACTTACTTACTATACACAACCACCAACCTGATAAAGCCAAATCACAAGGACATCTCCATGGTTATTTAAACATAATACATGACACATTAATGAGTTTATCACACATCCTCCCATGTGATACTGTACCCAATTGGTTAGGTCTTCAGGATACTCGGAGAGGCAGATAAATTATGGAGAGGATTAATCACAGCTGAATGTAGTTGTAAGAACAGAATGCCAGTGCTTTTTGATTATACCGTTACAAGCTATAGCATAGCCCTCAGGGACAGAATGGAGGCTTTTGGAGAATATCAGTGCTTCTTTTGAAATAGACCAGCACTTTTTAAAAGGGTGGTTTCGCTTGGTAATAGTTTTCTTCACTTATATATTTAATTTTTATTGCTCATAATAATAAGAGGTTATTAGAACTCCTCTCTAAATATTATCAATAATATATCTTTCTGATCCATACTTTGAAGGTTAAATACACAAGCTTTCTCACAATCTCATAGCTTCTCATAGCTCATACATGATGAATAAAAATGATGACTTTTTAGAAACCAATTGGTAAACAATCATAGGGCTTTAAAAAGTTTTGATAATAAGTACAAAAAGAAAATTTTCTCAATTATATAGTACAATCCAGGGTTGCATATAGAATTTTAAAATAGACAATTTTATTAGGATAATAAGTAAAATGGATTTCAAGTGGTAATTTAGGCTATTTAATTATTGCTTAGTAAATAAGAACATTTGAGATGAAATATTTTTAAACATTTTTAACAAATTTACATCGATATTAGAGATAGAAATCCACTTTTGGAGAAAACAGAGATACTCATGAAAAACTATTACAAATCACATTTCATTACCAATCACAAGAATTGAAACCTTGCCTTCAGTTTTGACTATAACCCTTTGCAAAACTTTCACATAACTCTCACTGAAGATAAGCAGAAGTACCCGGCTGGCTCAGATAGTAGAGTGTGAAACTCTTGATCTTGGGGTTGTAAGTTCAAGCCCCAGTTGGGTGTAGAGATTACTTAAAACCTTTTTATAAAAAAAAAGAAAGCATGGTGGATTTGAAAGCAGGACACCTCCTCACGCAATTTCAGAAACTTTAGGGCTGGTCTCTCCTAACAGTTTAGTACTATTTTGTTTCCAAAAGTCATTCATAAAGCTTTGTGGATTTACTGGGTTTCTTCACAGACTCCATGTGGAAGTAAAATAGAATGACCATATGGAAAGTCTCCTGGGAGAAAATTTCTCTTCAATCAGTACTTTTATACTTATTTTTTATACCAGCATCTATGTTTAGTATGGTTTATTTAAAATGTTTCTTACTATTTTTCTTTTGAAAGTTTATACTCAGTTTATCTCAGTGAAAGTATTAAATGTCTAACAGCCACAAAACATACAAGCCAAAGGTTTCTGTCTTAAAAGTGATTCATTCTGAGATTGAAATAATCACTCTGTCAGAATTTGACATTGTCATTTCTAGTGGCATCTATCTTAACATTCTTTTTGTGCTTCAGGAATGAAATCACTTGACTTGCTGAGAAAATAAGAGAAAAAAAAAAGTAGTAGGGAACAACACCTACCTGTTCAGCTATTCCATAAAGAGGGCATTTTCACCTCCAAAAGAAATGAAAACCAGATGATCTAAGAAATGGAGGCTTTTTATTGTTGTCTTCAAAACTGGTCATCAACATGGCCATGATCTTCTTCAAATATCTCTTGTATTCCCAGAGGATACAATTATATTTTGGTCTCCAACAGTATTTTATACTATTTGCTGCCTTTTAAATGAAGTATTATGAGTATTACATCACCTGAATTAACACCATCACTAAAATATGGAAGTGCCTATGTGTGTCTTCTTTTCCCAGTCATATTTACATTGAAAATCATAGCCCTTGCCTCCTTGCTTTTACTCCATCAAATGCTTCATGAAACAAAGCATGCTTGTCATGTGGTCCAGAGTGTAAATATTTTAGATGAACATGGTTTACTCATACAGGACTCTAGAACTTGATTTCTCCAAATCAGCTGCAGTCTATTTTTTTTTATGAAATACATGGCTGGTTTTACATAATGGTTTATGCAACAACTGAGTAAATTAAAATATGCTGGAAATAGTTGGGTCAGACTGTTGAAACTTAGACTGTTGATCTGGGGCTTTTGGGGCTTAATCTCAATAATAGAGTAATAGGGGTACAACAATTTCTCAAACCATCTTAATTCTCAAACTGGAACTTTTAGCAAATACATGGTGAATTCACCATACAGTGCCGGTCTTCCTAACCAATCATTTCCACATTTCTCTCCTTCCCTTGTCCAACTGCCAGTACCAAATTGCCATATCTAAACTATCAGAGTAATCTCTTAAATCTCTATATTTCCTAAGTAAAAGCAACCTTGGCAACTTATTTTCTGAACACTACTAGGTGTGCTTGGATTCTTGCCTATTTATATAAACTCTGATAGATACTCTTTATCTTCCTTTTTACCTCTTCCTTTTCAAGAACCACTTGACTTTTTTTTACTATTCTTATTTTAAAATATAGATCCAGTTATTATCTTTTGGTCTACAATTCTGGGCCTGGTACTTTGTTTTATTACTACAGAATTTTTCTTTTGGTCTCCAATATAGTTTTCTACCATTCTTGGTACTGCCTACTTGTGTTGTACTAGTAATCGCATAAAGAAAATTGTACATACACTTTTCTTGCCCTTTGCATGATGCCTTTGTGAGTCAAACTCAGAGGCATAAACTCTAACCTGAAGAAAAAAATGGCAGAAGTGTAATTTTAAATCAATATAATTTGGAAATAAGATATTATTTCCAGACTATTCATAGAAAATTGGAGTTCTCTTATTTTTCTGTTTGGGCCTTAGGCACATTAGAGGCAAATGTTGCAACATCAAAGAAAATAGGGAGGGCCAAATGTTTTGTGGGACAATGTAGTCATGTCCTTTAGGCTTCATTTCAGTGCCCTTTCTTAGAGTTGGCATTTTATGACACTTGATATCTTGCAGCAATTTCAGGCTATTGCTTTTATTAACTTAAAATTGAGTAGAAATGAAGTAATAAAACAATTGAGGAAATAGGAATTCTGAGATCTGAGAAGGAATTGCACTTTCTTAGGGATGAAAAAAATTATTTTTAGATAAAATCTTAATATGCTTTTTCTAAACTTTAAGATTCTCGAACTTTTTCTGGATGAGCAGCGCTAGTGTCTATCTCCACAAAGTCTGGGTTACATGAAATTGCCCTTTCAGTGGTTGCTAGGCATAAGAATCATTCTGTTACAAGTGAATGATTATTTTGTAGATTATAGCCTTGTCACTTTATGTCATTTGAAAGCAAATATCCTGATATTTTTAAACAAGGTGGGCAGGGCAGGCAGGAAACCAATATTTATTACTCCCATGATTAAACACTTTAGATCAGGCTTGTTGATGTGTATGCCAATAATCTGGAGTTTCTGGCTTTGTGTAAAATGAAAATGTCTTTTCTATTGTGGTCTGATATCTGTTTCTGTAATAAGATCAGTTTGTTGTCCTCTGTGCACCAGTGGTTTTGCCCTTAATTTTTTTGGCTAGCATTCACCAAAATCTGTCATCCAGAGCTGCTGAGAAAAATATATGTTGCCAAACTTCTTTTCTTAAAATTGTGCTGCCAGTGATGTTTTCCCAGATGTGAAAAATAATTATCTAATAAAAGATTAATACCTAATAACAATACCATTGTTGAACATGCTCATGGAATGTTTACCTTCTTTCTGATTCCTTTTTTGTATTTGAAAATATTGAATGGATAATTCAATGGTGTGTTCCAAATTATTGTCAATGTTATTAATGTTGTGATTCTCCTTCAAAGAGGATGAAAGATCTCCCTTTGTCTTCTGTTTTCTACTGAATTAGATTTTCCTCTAGTCCTAGTGTGAATAAAAGCTGTTTGAAATAAAAGTGTTCTTATTTGTCTACCTCCTTATGTTCACCATTAGACTCTGAATACTAGATATTTGACAAGTATTTGCTGAATAAATAAAATATTAATTATAAATTATTGTGACATATACTGTTCCACTTTCAAAAGGGTTTCAAAAACTGCAAGGGTTATTTGCAAATAAGCCCCCTTTATAATGGGAGAATTAATTAAAAAAGAAAAAGTTGGTTAAGACAGCGTTGCTCTTTGAATGTAATATGCTGGTCAGGATAAAGAATCATAGCTAACACTGGTTAAGCCCAAACTCATGCCTGTTACTCTACTGTACTGAGCACTATACCAGAATTACATTATTCATCACATGACCACATCACATCATGTATCATTATTCCCACTTACAGATGAGGCATGGAGCATGAAAAAGATTAACTCATTACTTACCCATTGTTACAGATAGTAAGAGATAGGCTGAAATCCCTGTCTACATCTATCTAGCTCTAAAGTCTCTCCTCTCTCCAAATGGCATACATGATATGGCAAAAATGGCATACTAAAGAAATTTTTTTAACTATGAAACTGTGACCTTCAGAATAAACTATATGCTCAGTCTCTGCTAACCTTATGATTTTATTAAATTATCATTTTAAATGGATGTGGTCATTGTAGCTAGGTTTGTACAGTAAGTGCAAGTTACAAAACAGCCCCCCCCCATTTCAACATCTTTCTTTAATCTAGCCAACAACCCTAAGATGTCTTTGGAATACATATTTCAAAAACTCTTGCAATCTATTCCAAGACCAATGCTTATTTTTGTGTTTTATAGCCCCCTGTAATGTTTGACAGTCTAAAACATAACTGCTTCCAGTGGACAATGGCTTGGATTCCTTCTGGGTAAAGATAGTAATGTTTTGTCTAACAGAAAATAAACGTGAGATGGAATGGGTGGGTAGAGTCAGTCTCAATGGTAAACACCTTTGGTTTAATGAGATTTATCAAATGGCAAATGTTACTTCATGGTTCTTTGTTTCTTTTAAGTTTCCATGGTGAAAAAAGAGTAATTGAAAATGAGAATGAGTGTATTATTTTTAAAAACTAGTTTGTAGTTAAAAATAGAAGACTAAACAATTTCTTTTATTACTTACACTTTTGGAATTGTTTGAGTTAAAATACTTCCAAATACTATAATTACAGCTTTGTAATATCAGTATCAATTCCCATGCTCCTTCCAGTTGACCATAACTGGATGATTCTGCACATATCCTAATAAGTACTTTGGAAAAGACTGATAGTTGCTCTTTCATATGTCATAAGAATAGGGAACAAGATTCAGAGACGGAGGTGAATGAATTCCCATTTTTAGCATTTAAAAAGCTAGAGATACAGTAAAGGAAAGATTGCACTTAGGTTCAGTCAGATTTTTTGAGTCCTTACTATATTTAGAAAAGGCACTATTAACTTCCTATTGAAAGCTTATAAAGTACATGTAAAATTTGATACAGTCCCACATACATTTTTTGCTTTTTCCCAAAAAATAATCATTCCAAATCATTCTAAGATTTAATAACTTAAGATGTCATAAAGTAAATCAATTTAATCATGTGATAAAATTAATTTTAATAAATTATACATTTATGAAGATTTGATTAGCTATGAAGATTTTATATCCATTTTAAATGAGGTTTTTCCCCTAAAGAATCTGTATTTTTAGTGTGCTCTTCTTAAGATTTCTCCTTTGCTAAACATTTTATTTTAGTTGCTTATGTTTAAAATAACTATATTAGTAGTTATTAAACCCTTAGTCTGGGCTCTCATTTATATCTCAAAACACTCCCTTGAGAGGAATAATTTAATAGATAATTTAATAGATCAGGAAATTGAGGCTTAATTGCCACAAAGAAAAGCCTATCTTCTTTACTGCTAGTCAAACGATTATATTCAATGTATAGTGAATGTACATTCACTATACATTGTGAATTGTGAATAGTGAATTCAGCATTCACTGAATGCCTATAATATGTCACATGTATTCAGTACTTGTTCTCATAATAGCAAGGAGAATAACAAGAAAATTGGCAATATGACTGTATAAAAGAAATGAAAGTTTCATGAGAACTCCCTCTTATATAGCTACAAAAGAAATACTACCAAAGAATGGATTTGGGTTTAGAATTGTGTGATACTAAGGCTTTAAACAAAGTGTGGCCTGTCTTTCTCCACTGAATTATGAAACATTCAGTTAAAAGTATATAATGTTGAGAATTAGAAAGAGGAGATTAAATTTGTAGAGACCCCCAAAATCCCCTCAGAAATGTCTTTCTAGGGGTGCCTGGGGTGGCTCAGTCATTTAAGCATCTGCCTTTGGCTCAGGTCATGATCTCAGGACATTGGATTCCCTCCTCACTGGGGAGTCTGCTTCTCCCTCTCCCTCTGCTTGCCGCTCTCCCTGCTTGTGCTTACTCGCTCTGTGTCAAATAAATAAAATCTTTAAGAGAAAAAAAAAAAAGAAAAAAATTGCTTTCTAAATTGTAAGCTTTTGGATTTTTGTCATTATTTGTTTTTTTAATTGGTTAATTATAATTTCTGTGCATCAAGTCCCAGATAATCATGTTCTTCAATAACCATTTCTGCTTTATTTCATTTGCCCTTTAATGAAACATAATTTCCAACCTCTCTTACTTTTTAAAGCAGTGATCTTGATAAGTGGTACTCTTAGTTCTTTGATCAGACCCCAAATCCTGATAGGCTGTACCACTCTCATCGGACTGTATTTATACAGGGTCTCTGTGCCATTAAACTTGGCTGCCACTGTGAAATTTGAATTTCCCCAGTTTAAAATTCAGCCCATACTTAACGAAATGCATTCTAACTTCTTTTTTTATAGTTACATGTATGTCTCTCTCAAGACCCAGCAATCCCACATAGTCAAAAACACTGCTTTGCAATTAGTGAATATTATAAAAGGATTGCTAGATACAGTGAAATAGTCCCTTCTTGTCACTACTTTTTTAAGCTCAATGGAAAGTGAATGGAAGCGTATATGCGGCCCCATACTATAAACTGTTATAAAATCACTCACTTTTTTGTTGAGATCAAGCCAAGTCAGGTATATAGAGTTTTAAGAAACAATTTTAAAAGTAGCCAACTATATATATCTTGTTTACTCTCAAGTTTGGTTGATGTATTCCCAAAGAAGAAAATGAAGAACTGGAAATCCAAACTTTTGGTCTCCAGACCCATGTCTACTATGAACGAGCTTGTGATATTGGATAAATTCATTATCTTGTGGCCTTAATTTATTTTTTCCCCTTAATGCTTTGAAAGTTTAACATTATGCTTCTGTTATTTTAGGAAAATTATATGTTATATTTCTATCATTTTAGAGGTTACTTATATTATTAAAATACCCATTTGACTTAACATCATCTAGTCTTTTCTTTTTTAAGATTTATTTATTTATTTATTTATTTGACAGAGATCACAAGTAGGCAGAGAGGCAGGCAGAGAGAGAGGAGGAAGCAGGCTCCCTGCTGAGGAGAGAGCCCGATGTAGGGCTCGATCCCAGGAGCCTGAGACCATGGCCTGAGCCCAAGGCAGAGGCTTTAACCCACTGAGCCACCCAGGCGCCCCACATCATCTAGTCTTAATTATCCATCTCTACTTTCCCCTTATAGAATACAAAAGCCTTAAATTGCCCTGATTCCTATATATATGCTCTTTTATTTTATGTCTTATTATTGTCTAGTATTTAATTTTACTTTGTTTTTGAACCTTGATTTTATTTATAATATAGCTTTAATGCCCTCATTATTAGTATTTTCCATTTGCGATAATAGAAATAGTCAATAATTACTCATATTTCATTATGTTTGCCAAATTTCTTGCCCAGTAATTTTGCCTGCACCCCACTTTTTTCTTCCTTCAGGCTTGGAGTGATTAATGTTCTCCTACTTTCTCTGTCTGAAATGCATTTTTTTGGGTCTCACTCTTAAATAGTATGTTGGCTGAGCATAAAATTCTATGTTCCAAATTATATTTTTCTCAATACGATGATAACATCATTTTATTGTAGTCCTACAATACTTTAGCTGCTAAGATGTCAGTAATTATCTAATTATTTTTCCTTTTAAAGTAACCTCTTGGGACACCTGGGTGGCTCAGTTGGTTAAGCGGCTGCCTTCAGCTCAGGTCATGATCCCAGCGTCCTGGGATCAAGTCCCACATCGGGCTCCTTGCTCAGCAGGGAGCCTGCTTCTCCCTCTGCCTCTGCCTACCTCTCTGTCTGCCTGTGCTCGCTCCTGCGCTCTCTCTCTATCTGACAAATAAATAAATAAAAATCTTTAAAAAAAAAAATAAAGTAACCTCTTTTTCCCCTCTAAATTTATTTAGATCATCTCTGTAGGAAGGGGTGATCTTTGTGTTTATCCCTCAAGAGACTTGTATTTCTTAAATCTGAAAATTAAATTCTTTCCTCTATTCTGTGTACTCTAAGTTATTTATGACTGAGAGTAGTCCCCTCAATCTTCTATTTCCTTCTCTCTCATTGGATATAGCTCTTATTATACCCATACTGATAGGCTTCACTACAGTTTTTGTCCATAAACTTGCCTTTTACATTTTCCATTACATTGTTTTTCTATGCTGCCCTCTGCAAAATTTTCCCTAATCATTCAGGTCTAATTTTATACATTTCTATCCTATGAAGTTTAACTTTCAGAGACCATATTATTCATATATACTCACTTCCCCCCCCCCC